>CALYLW010001089.1:197576-212178 GCA_944989445.1 Ampullaceana balthica
CAGCACCGGATGGGTACCTGACACTAGTTAGGGAAACAAAGGCGGCTGAGAATAGCGTAGAATCCTCTGTGGCACAATATCAATTGTCTCAATTTGCCAATATCCCACAGGTCTGTGAGGGCTGCAGGGGGCGTGTGTATCATGGATGAAGTCCAGGTCGGCTTTGGCAGGGTGGGGACACACATGTGGTCATTTGATGCACAAGGTAATGTCATAGTGGGGACCTAGTTGTCATTTGATGCACAAGATAATGTAAGAGTGTGAACCTATTCATTTGATGTAAAATGTAATGGCTTGGAGACCCAGGTCATACAAACTGTAAGTTTAACCAAAAATATCAATGATGACCTTAAAATAAGATATTGAACAAACTCACTAAATCAAAGTCAGTTATAAATTTATTACTTTTCCAAATTAATTATTGTAATCAGAATAGGTTTAGTACTTTAAACAATGTTATAATGTACAATAAAATTACAGTTAGCTATAAAATGGCCTTAAGTCTCACAGTCATAAGTCATATGAAATAGTCATAAAAACAAAATCTTAATGGAGATTAGGGCTCCGTTTTGTTTATTTTAGTTACAACAAAGTTCTGTTTTAAGGCAACTGTGAAGATTTGTTATATTTGTTAACAAATTTACTGTTGTGTGCATATTAATAGAAAAGATGAAAACTTGTAGTATAACCAATGTGAATTTTGCCTTCTTTGTTTGTTTGAAAATAACTAAGAATTACTGCTTGTATCGATTTCAATATACTGTTTAAATAAATCTTCTCCTTTGACTTGATTGTTAGTTCAGTCTGTTCCGTTACACGTATTATTGATGCTCCTCTTGTACTCAGGTGTGGTCCCTGACATAGTGACGCTGGGAAAACCCATGGGAAACGGCCACCCGATATCGGCTGTCATCACAACCAGGGAAATCGCTGCAAGCTTCGAGGCCTGTGGCGTGGAGTACTTCAACACTGTAAGGATGATTGATGGCTGTTTTAAGGATGATTGATGGCTGTTTTAAGGATGATTGATGGCTGTTTTAAGGATGATTGATGGTCGTTGTAAGGATGATTGATGGCTGTTTTAAGGATGGTTGATGACTGTTGTAAGGATGATTGATGGTCGTTGTAAGGATGGTTGATGGCTGTTGTAAGGATGGTTAATGGCTGTTGTAAGGATGATTGATGGCTGTTTTAAGGATGATTGATGGCTGTTGTAAGGATGATTGATGGCTGTTTTAAGGATGATTGATGGTCGTTGTAAGGATGATTGATGGCTGTTTTAAGGATGGTTGATGATTGTTGTAAGGATGGTTGATGGCTGTTGTAAGGATGATTGATGGCTATTTTAAGGATGATTGATGGTCGTTGTAAGGATGATTGATGGCTGTTTTAAGGATGGTTGATGGCTGTTGTAAGGATGGTTGATGGCTGTTGTAAGGATGGTTGATGGCTGGTGTTATGATGGTTGATGGCTGTTGTAAGGATGATTGATGGCTGTTGTAAGGATGGTTGATGGCTGTTGTAAGGATGGTTGATGACCGTTGTAAGGATGATTGATGGCCGTTGTAAAGATGATTGATGCTGTTGTAAGGATGATTGATGGCTGTTGTAAGGATGATTGATGGCTGTTGTAAGGATGGTTGATGGCTGTTGTAAGGATGATTGGTGGCTGTTGTAAGGATGATTGATGGCCGTTGTAAAGATGATTGATGGCTGTTGTAAGGATGATTGATGGCTGTTGTAAGGATGATTGATGGCTGTTATAAGGATGGTTGATGGCTGTTGTAAGGATGGTTGATGGCTGTTGTAAGGATGGTTGATGGATGTTGTAAGGATGATTGATGGCCGGTATAAGGATGGTTGATGGCAGTTGTAAGGATGGTTGATGGCTGTTGTAAGGATGGTTGATGGCTGTTGTAAGGATGGTTGATGGATGTTGTAAGGATGATTGATGGCCGGTATAAGGATGGTTGATGGCAGTTGTAAGGATGATTGATGGCCTGTATAAGGATGGTTGATGGCCGGTATAAGGATGGTTGATGGCTGTTGTAAGGATGATTGATGGCTGTTGTAAGGATGGTTGATGGCTGTTGTAAGGATGGTTGATGGCTGTTGTTAGGATGGTTGATGGCTGTTGTAAGGATTGCTTGATGGCTGTTGTAAGGATGGTTGATGGCTGTTGTAAGGATCGTTGATGGCTGTTGTAAGGATGATTGATGGCTGTTGTAAGGATGGTTGATGGCTGTTGTAAGGATGGTTGATGGCTGTTGTAAGGATGGTTGATGGCTGTTGTAAGGATGGTTGATGGCTGTTTTAAGGATGGTTGATGGCTGTTGTAAGGATGATTTATGGCCGGTGTAAGGATGGTTGATGGCTGTTGTAAGGATGATTGATGGCTGTTGTAAGGATGACTGATGGCCGGTATAAGGATGGTTGATGGCTGTTGTAAGGATGATTGATGGCTGTTGTAAGGATGATTGATGGCTGTTGTAAGGATGATTGATGGCCGGTGAAAGGATGGTTGATGGCTTTTGTAAGGATGATTGATGGATGTTGTAAGGATGATTGATGGCTGTTGTAAGGATGATCGATGGCCGGTATAAGGATGGTTGATGGCCGTTGTAAGGATGGTTGATGGCTGTTGTAAGGATGGTTGATGGCTGTTTTAAAGATGGTTGATGGCTGTTGTAAGGATGGTTGATGGCTGTTTTAAGGATGTTTGATGGCTGTTGTAAGGATGATTGATGGCTGTTGTAAGGATGGTTGATGGCTGTTGTAAGGATGGTTGATGGCTGTTGTAAGGATGGTTGATGGCTGTTGAAAGGATGATTGATGGCTGGTATAAGGATGGTTGATGGCTGTTGTAAGGATGGTTGATGGCTGTTGTAAGGATGGTTGATGGCTGTTTTAAAGATGGTTGATGGCTGTTGTAAGGATGATTGATGGCCGGTGTAAGGATGAGTGATGGCCGGTATGATGGTTGATGGCTGTTGTAAGGATGGTTGATGGCCTTTGTAAGGATGGTTGATGGCCTTTGTAAGGATGGTTGATGGCTGTTGTAAGGATGGTTGATGGCTGGTGTAAGGATGGTTGATGGCTGTTGTATGGATGGTTGATGGCTGTTGTAAGGATGATTGATGGCTGTTGTAAAGATGGTTGAGGGCTGTTTTAAGGATGGTTGATGGCTGGTATAAGGATGGTTGATGGCTGATGTAAGGATGGTTGATGGTCGTTGTGTGCATGTTCTAATCAGGGAAGCATTCAGTGGCCATAACGTCAATGAAATTTCAGGGGCTCGGACGTAGTTCAATTCAATGACATATTTTTTAACTAAAGGTGCAGTTTAGGGTAATGTATGTCCTCATCACTCACTGCCCCTCATGTTCTTCCAGTACGGAGGTAACCCTGTGTCCTGTGCCATTGGCCTGGCTGTCCTGGAGGTCATCCAAAGTGAAAATCTGATGGAAAACGCCATCAATGTTGGGGAAGTTATGGGGACACGACTTCAAGAGTTAAAGGAAAAATATACGATAATTGGTGATGTTAGGTTAGTTTTACAATAATTGGTGTTGTTAGGTCAGTTTTACAATAATTGGTGATGTTAGGTTAGTTTTACAATAATTGGTGATGTTGGGTCAGTTTTACAATAATTGGTGATGTTAGGTCAGTTTTACAAAAATTGATGATGTTTGGTCAGTTTTACAAAAATTGATGATGTTAGGTCAGTTTTACAAAAATTGATGATGTTTGGTCAGTTTTACAATAATTGGTGTTGTTAGGTCAGTTTTACAATAATTGGTGTTGTTAGGTTAGTTTTACAATAATTGGTGTTGTTAGGTTAGTTAGGTTAGTTTTACAATAATTGATGGTGTTAGGTCAGTTTTACAATAATTGGTGGTATTAGGCATTAGGTTAGTTTTATAAAAATTGGTGATTTTAAGTTAGTTTCCACTCTGCCCTCTGATCAAAAAGTTTGCCCATCCTTTCGTCCTGTCAAATTCATATTTAATTTTTTTAGAAGTAGAAGTGCGGTAAGAACAACTAATTATTAAAGATTCTACTCAATTTCCGCAGAAAAAGTTATTTGAGGAAATTTTACTTTAATATGAAAATAAAACATTGTTTATGATGGTGTTACCATAAGGTAAAATAAATTCAGGATTATTTTCACTTAAAAGGCAGAGACTATCAGCACAAATTAGATGATTAAGCGCTTGAAATATCAATGACTTGACAGTTACCAGTATTCAAATAAATTTCCCACAGGGGTGTTGGCATGTTTTGGGGCCTTGACCTTGTGAAAGACAGGACCACATGTGAGCCAGCCACTGAAGAAGCTGCTTTTGTTGTAAAAAGGTATTGGTGTGACTGAAGTTGTAAACGTTTTTTTGGTATTGATATAAAAAGGTATTGGTGCGACTGAATTTGTCAGTGAGTTTGGTATTGATGTAAAAAGGTATTGGTGCGACTGAAGTTGTCAGTGAGTTTGGTATTGATGTAAAAAGGTATTAGTGTGACTGAAGTTGTCAGTGAGTTTTGTATTGATGTAAAAAGGTATTGGTGTGACTGAAGTTGTCCGTGTTTGGTATTGATGTAAAAAGGTATTGGAGTGACTGAAGTTGTCCGTGTTTGGTATTGATGTAAAAAGGTATTGGAGTGACTGAAGTTGTCAGCGTGTTAGGTATTGATGTAAAAAGGTATTGGTGTGACTGAAGTTGTCAGCGTGTTAGGTATTGATGTAAAATGGTATTGGAGTGACTGAAGTTGTCCGTGTTTGGTATTGATGTAAAAAGGTATTGGTGCGACTGAAGTTGTCAGTGAGTTTGGTATTGATGTAAAAAGGTATTGGTGTGACTGAAGTTGTCAGTGAGTTTTGTATTGATGTAAAAAGGTATTGGTGTGACTGAAGTTGTCCGTGTTTGGTATTGATGTAAAAAGGTATTGGAGTGCCTGAAGTTGTCCGTGTTTGGTATTGATGTAAAAAGGTATTGGTGTGACTGAAGTTGTCAGCGTGTTAGGTATTGATGTAAAAAGGTATTGGAGTGACTGAAGTTGTCCGTGTTTGGTATTGATGTAAAAAGGTATTGGTGCGACTGAAGTTGTCAGTGAGTTTGGTATTGATGTAAAAAGGTATTGGTGCGACTGAAGTTGTCAGTGAGTTTGGTATTGATGTAAAAAGGTATTGGTGTGACTGAAGTTGTCAGTGAGTTTTGTATTGATGTAAAAAGGTATTGGTGTGACTGAAGTTGTCCGTGTTTGGTATTGATGTAAAAAGGTATTGGAGTGACTGAAGTTGTCCGTGTTTGGTATTGATGTAAAAAGGTATTGGAGTGACTGAAGTTGTCAGCGTGTTAGGTATTGATGTAAAAAGGTATTGGTGTGACTGAAGTTGTCAGCGTGTTAGGTATTGATGTAAAATGGTATTGGAGTGACTGAAGTTGTCCGTGTTTGGTATTGATGTAAAAAGGTATTGGTGCGACTGAAGTTGTCAGTGAGTTTGGTATTGATGTAAAAAGGTATTGGTGTGACTGAAGTTGTCAGTGAGTTTTGTATTGATGTAAAAAGGTATTGGTGTGACTGAAGTTGTCCGTGTTTGGTATTGATGTAAAAAGGTATTGGAGTGACTGAAGTTGTCCGTGTTTGGTATTGATGTAAAAAGGTATTGGTGTGACTGAAGTTGTCAGCGTGTTAGGTATTGATGTAAAAAGGTATTGGAGTGACTGAAGTTGTCCGTGTTTGGTATTGATGTAAAAAGGTATTGGTGCGACTGAAGTTGTCAGTGAGTTTGGTATTGATGTAAAAAGGTATTGGTGCGACTGAAGTTGTCAGTGAGTTTGGTATTGATGTAAAAAGGTATTGGTGTGACTGAAGTTGTCAGTGAGTTTTGTATTGATGTAAAAAGGTATTGGTGTGACTGAAGTTGTCCGTGTTTGGTATTGATGTAAAAAGGTATTGGAGTGACTGAAGTTGTCCGTGTTTGGTATTGATGTAAAAAGGTATTGGAGTGACTGAAGTTGTCAGCGTGTTAGGTATTGATGTAAAAAGGTATTGGTGTGACTGAAGTTGTCAGCGTGTTAGGTATTGATGTAAAATGGTATTGGAGTGACTGAAGTTGTCCGTGTTTGGTATTGATGTAAAAAGGTATTGGTGCGACTGAAGTTGTCAGTGAGTTTGGTATTGATGTAAAAAGGTATTGGTGTGACTGAAGTTGTCAGTGAGTTTTGTATTGATGTAAAAAGGTATTGGTGTGACTGAAGTTGTCCGTGTTTGGTATTGATGTAAAAAGGTATTGGAGTGACTGAAGTTGTCCGTGTTTGGTATTGATGTAAAAAGGTATTGGTGTGACTGAAGTTGTCAGCGTGTTAGGTATTGATGTAAAAAGGTATTGGAGTGACTGAAGTTGTCCGTGTTTGGTATTGATGTAAAAAGGTATTGGTGCGACTGAAGTTGTCAGTGAGTTTGGTATTGATGTAAAAAGGTATTGGTGCGACTGAAGTTGTCAGTGAGTTTGGTATTGATGTAAAAAGGTATTGGTGCGACTGAAGTTGTCAGTGAGTTTTGTATTGATGTAAAAAGGTATTGGTGTGACTGAAGTTGTCCGTGTTTGGTATTGATGTAAAAAGGTTGTTAGGTACTACCCCCACCCCCTCTCCTCTCTCCCCACTTGCCATGAATGCGTAGGGATGCCACGGGTCCATGTAATTTATCACCGTGCCCCACCTCTCTATTCAAGTCTTGACAGGTCAAGGGTACATAGCTGACCTCAACGTGTTTGGCTCCACCCATCTGACCCTTCGGTTGTTTACACCGATTTGCCTGGAACTTTCTCGATCAGCTTAATTGCGAGAAACATTACGTTCTAGAACGAGAAAGTTCGATTGGTTTTTATATATATAGGGGCATGGAGAGATAGAAGAGGAGGGAACTAGAGAGAGAGCAATTGCCTTCACCGCCCGAGCAGAGTACTAGTCACTATTGTTACCTGTTAACATATTGTAAACGCTATCGGCTATTGTTGTGAGTTTTTATCCTTTTACATTATTAGCTTATGTTATTATTGGATACTGTTATATTAGGTTTAGAGTTAAACTAATTATACTATTTATTCCTAACCACAAGGTATCGTGTGTTTAATTGTTATTTACTTGTTATTATTTCATTGTATTAAAATTAAGTATTGTAAACGTCAGTTACTGTGTTAAATCTTTCTTTCTTTTTGTGTTACGTGCCGTGTGAAACGAGCCATTTCATCATTTCGCTCAACTTTATTGTAAGTGAGAGAGTCCATAACCCTTGCGGACGTAACATAATTGGTGGCGTCGTCCGTGATTAGGAAATTTTTCCTATTTGAACCATATTTGTAAACTTTTAATTTGTTTACTTTTGTATTACCGTTTACACGTAACTGACTTAGTACTTCATTGAAACACGATACCTATTTATTGATACAGTTAGTTATAAGTGCTTTTGTAATCACTTTTTTGTGTATTAGTATTAGCTTATAAATTTATTGTCATAATGGAATTCAATTTAAATGAGCCTTCTGTAGAGGCATTGGACAAATGTACGAGAAAAGAACTGTTTTCCATTGCGAAAAAGTTAGAAATAGAAGTTTCTAATTCCGCTCTAAAGAAAACAATAAGAGATCTTATTGTTATACATTTAGTAAACGAAGACCTTTTATCAGAAGAATCTCTTGAATCAGTTGAATCACAAAATGACTCTAATACTGAGCTTCAAATAAAGTTAAAACAATTAGAGTTGGAAGCTCAAAAGGAACTTAAATTGTTAGAGTTAGAAAAAGCGGAAGCACAAAGGGAAAGAGAATATGAGTTAAAGTTAAAAGAATTTGAGGCCAATAAGGAATTGCAAATAAGGCTAAAAGAAATGGAACTTTCAAGTAATAAAATAGCAATGGAAAATAGATCTTCGACTCCTACCTGTCAGGATTATGATGCACTAAAATATGCAAATATAATCCCACTTTTTAATGAAAAAGAAGTCGACCAATATTTTGTGCAGTTTGAAATTACTGCGACTAATTTTAAAATCCCAGAAAATTTGTGGTCGACATTGCTGCAACGAGTCCTGACTGGTCGGGCAGCCGAGGTTTTCTCGTCATTGACGGCTGAGCAGCGTAATGATTTTAATTTGATAAAGAATATCATTTTAAAAGCATATGAATGTGTCCCCGAGGCATATAGAAAAAAGTTTAGGGAGCTCTCGAAACGCAATGGCCAAACCCACGTAGAGTTCCTCCACCAAAAGGAAAGACTTCTAGACAAATGGTTGCACTCGAAGGACATCAACGCTGACTTCGGCAAGCTGAAGAATTTAATCCTCATGGAAGAGTTCAAGAACTGTGTTCCTGTAGACATCCGGACACATCTTGCTGACCGTGGCGAAGATGACGTGCATAAGGCAGCAGTGTTAGCCGATGAATACATCATCTCTCACGAATTAGCGAAAGGTCCATATGACATGAAATCTGACAAACAGTATAGAACATCATTTACTACTGGAGGCCAACATCAAACAAAGTCAAACACGTTTAGCGCCAAGTCACAGATTACATCAAAAGCAGTTTGCTCTTATTGTAAGAAGGATGGACACTCCAGGGATGATTGCTGGAAACTGAAGAAGAAAACTGACAAGCCCACTCATCCAAATACCTCACACAAGATAGCGGCATGTACAAGTACCTACAGTTCTGGTAACAAGTCTCTAAAGGCCAAGAAAGTCTACTCTTCCCCAGATGTTAATACAAACTTATCAAAAGTTTGTTTTGACTCAGCAATGAGTTTAAACAGGAACAGCAAGGCTAGTTCGACCGACTCCAGCCAAGTTTCCACTTCGACTGGTAGTTTTATGAACTATTCACAGAGATCCTTGTGCTCCGAGAAGAGGTCTACCTCCAGAGAGTGTTTAACTGAGGACTCAAGTGAAAGTTTTTATGACTCTACCAAGAGTTTTTACCCTTCTACCCTAGCCGAATGTTCTCAAGACTCAAGCAAGAGTTCATCTACCAAGGTCCTAAATTCTACATCAGACCAAACTGATGTCAATCAAGATTTCAAGCCTTTCATATCGGAAGGATTCGTGTCACTACCAGGTGATACTTCAAGTCTACGGCCTATCAAGATCTTAAGAGATACAGGAGCTTCACAGTCTCTGCTACTTGAGGGTGTACTTCCCTTGTCTGAAACTACTTCTACTGGAAGCAGCATCCTGTTGAGAGGCGTAGAATTAGGATTTATTGATGTTCCACTGCATCAGATAAATCTCCAGTCAGACTTAGTCTCCGGACCTGTGGTTGTGGGTGTCCGACCGACATTACCGTTAGACGGCATCCATTTGTTGCTAGGCAACGACTTAGCTGGTGGGAAGGTGATCGCCGAACCCATCGTCACTCATGAGCCTCCTCTGATTGAAATTCAAGATGAGGATCCAGACATATATCCAGCATGTGCTGTCACCCGTGCCATGAGTTCAAAGATATCTCTACGAGAGATTACAAGGCCAAAGAAAGCCAAGAAAGTCAACCCAGAAGTAGATTTGGGAACGACATTCTTCAAAACTTTAAACGAAGAGGCAGATGATCGCAAGACACCAACCCGGCTGCAAATAATCGAAGAACAGAAAATTGAACCTGAACTCGCAAAACTTCGAGAAGATGCAGTGACTGAGGAAGAAGCCGAACAGTTTTCCACATGCTACTACCTGCAGAACGATATGCTGATGAGGAAATGGCGACCTCCGGATGCAGCAGTTGATGAAGAGTGGAGAATTGTTCAGCAAATAGTGGTTCCCGCTCCATTTAGAAATTACATCATGAACTTGGCCCATAGCTCACCCCTTTCAGGCCATCTAGGGATACACAAAACCTACCACAGGATTATATCCCACTTTTATTGGCCCAAGATCAAGGCAGACGTCACTCAATTTTGCAATTCCTGCCATACATGCCAAGTAGTAGGGAAACCAAATCAAAAGATCCCAGCAGCACCTCTTAAACCTGTTCCAGCATTCGAAGAGCCGTTCAGCCGTGTCATCATAGATTGCGTTGGACCACTGCCTAAGACGAAATCAGGTCACCAATATTTGCTGACTATTATGTGTTCTTCAACACGTTTCCCTGAAGCTATACCTCTCAGGAACATCAAGACGCCAAATATTATAAAAGCTCTAACGAAGTTCTTCACTTTGTTCGGCCTACCCAAGGTGCTTCAGTCTGACCAGGGAAGCAACTTTAAAGCAGGATTGTTTAAACAAGTCATGGACCAACTTGGCATTGAACACTGCTTGTCTAGTGCATATCATCCAGAGTCACAGGGCGCATTAGAGCGATTCCATCAAACTCTAAAGAACATGCTGAGGACCTACTGCTTCGAAAGAGAGAAGGACTGGGACGAAGGAATCAACATGCTGTTGTTCGCCGCCCGAGAAGCTGTCCAAGATTCACTAGGATTCAGCCCGTTTGAACTGGTGTTTGGCCATGCGGTTCGCGGTCCCCTAAAGCTCTTAAAAGAAACCTGGATGTCCACAACATCCACTGAAAATGTATTAGATTATGTACTTAAGTTTAAAAATAGATTATTTGAGGCATGTAATGTAGCGAAAGAAAATTTGAAAATTAACCAAGATAAAATGAAGGTCTGGTATGATAGGAAATCTAAAATCAGACAGTTTGCTCCAGGGGACAAGGTGCTTGTGTTTTTGCCAATTCCAGGGCAGACACTACAAGCAAGATATTTTGGTCCCTATGTAGTTGAAACAAAAGTTAATGATTTAAACTATGTAATTTTGACACCAGACCGTAAAAAGAAACGACAGTTGTGTCACATTAACATGTTAAAAGAATATATTGAAAGACCATGTGACACCAAAAGAAAAACCATCATGACTATTAATACATTGTCCACTTTACCCCAAATAAATGAGGAACATGTAATTGATGTTATGGATAATGTTCCCGACAAGGTTGGCCAATATAAGCTCAGAAATTCAGAGGTACTGGACAACATTGATGTCAAACTGGGGCATTTAACATCAAAGGAAAAAGACATTGTTAAAAATGTTATTTCCGAATATAGAGCTCTTTTCCCAGATGTACCAACAAAGACAAATTGTGTTGTACATGATGTTGATGTTGGCGATGCAATTCCGGTCAAACAACATCCTTATAGGGTGAATCCGGAAAAACTTGATGTTATCAGGTCAGAAATTAAATACATGCTTGATAACGGCATTATTGAACCAAGTTCAAGTAACTGGAGTTCCCCATGCCTATTGGTCCCAAAACCTGACAAAAGCTACAGGTTTTGCACGGATTTCAGAAAAGTGAATACTGTCACTAAGACAGATTCCTTTCCTATTCCGAGAATAGACGATCTGATAGATCGAATTGGGGATGCCAAGTATGTCACAAAGATAGATTTACTCTCTGGATACTGGCAGGTTCCCTTATCTGAGAAAGCAAAAGAAATTTCTGCTTTCTGCACCCCAGACGGCCTGTACCAATACAAGGTAATGCCGTTTGGCATGAAAAATGCTCCAGCTACTTTTCAGCGACTAGTTAATAGCCTAATCGCTGACCTAGATAATTGCAACGCCTACATCGACGATATTATCATCTATAGTCAAGATTTCGATAGCCATATCAAACAATTGACATCATTATTTCAGAAATTGTTACAAGCTGTGGTCACTGTAAACCTGAGTAAGTGTGAATTTTGCCATGCCACAGTGGAATACTTAGGTCACATTGTGGGTCAAGGTCATGTAAAGCCCGTTCAAGCCAAAATTGAAGCTATTTCATCTTTCCTAGCTCCAACCACTAGGAAACAACTCATGAGATTTTTAGGCATGGCAGGATATTACAGAAAATTCTGCAAGAACTTTTCAGTTATTGCTGCTCCACTCACTAATCTTCTTAAGAAAAATGTGAGTTTTAATTGGTCGGATTCCTGTCAAAAGGCATTCGAAGACATAAAATATATCCTAGCCAATGCCCCTGTGCTAAGTGCACCTAATTTTTCAAAACAGTTTAAAATAGCAGTGGACGCGAGTGACCTTGGAATCGGCGCTGTGCTGTTCCAAGAAGATGACAGTGGTGTAGATCATCCAATCTGTTATTTTTCAAAGAAATTCAATGCTCACCAAAAGAATTACTCCACGATAGAGAAGGAATGTTTAGGTCTCATCCTCGCTCTACAACAATTTGATTTTTATGTAAATTGCCCTTCACATGCTATTCTGGTTTACACTGACCATAACCCATTAACATTTTTACACAAGATGGTCTCCAAGAATCAGAGATTACTAAGATGGAGCCTCTTCCTACAAGAATATGTATTAGATATCAAACATATTAAAGGAAAAGACAATGTCATTGCAGATACCTTGTCTAGAAATTAATTTAAAACATGTATAAGTTTCCAAGAATAATTTTGTAACCTATACATTTAATTGTACGACAATTACTATAATGATTGTTTATTAACTAAAATTTTTGTATAAGATTGTTGGTGTATTTACATTGAAAAGTATATGTTATAATTTGTGTACCTTTAAAACTGAGGTTTTATATTAGATCTCTGTAACTATTTGTAAGGACCCAAATTGGAAAAGAATTCAATTTTAAGAAATGTAAATTCTTTTTTTTTAAGAGGGGAAGTGTTAGGTACTACCCCCACCCCCTCTCCTCTCTCCCCACTTGCCATGAATGCGTAGGGATGCCACGGGTCCATGTAATTTATCACCGTGCCCCACCTCTCTATTCAAGTCTTGACAGGTCAAGGGTACATAGCTGACCTCAACGTGTTTGGCTCCACCCATCTGACCCTTCGGTTGTTTACACCGATTTGCCTGGAACTTTCTCGATCAGCTTAATTGCGAGAAACATTACGTTCTAGAACGAGAAAGTTCGATTGGTTTTTATATATATAGGGGCATGGAGAGATAGAAGAGGAGGGAACTAGAGAGAGAGCAATTGCCTTCACCGCCCGAGCAGAGTACTAGTCACTATTGTTACCTGTTAACATATTGTAAACGCTATCGGCTATTGTTGTGAGTTTTTATCCTTTGTACATTATTAGCTTATGTTATTATTGGATATTGTTATATTAGGTTTAGAGTTAAACTAATTATACTATTTATTCCTAACCACAAGGTATCGTGTGTTTAATTGTGATTTACATGTTATTATTTCATAGTATTAAAATAAGTATTGTAAAGTCAGTTACTGTGTTAAATCTTTCTTTTTGTGTTACGTGCCGTGTGAAACGAGCCATTTCATCATTTCGCTCAACTTTATTGTAAGTGAGAGAGTCCATAACCCTTGCGGACGTAACAAGGTATTGGAGTGACTGAAGTTGTCCGTGTTTGGTATTGATGTAAAAAGGTATTGGAGTGACTGAAGTTGTCAGCGTGTTAGGTATTGATGTAAAAAGGTATTGGTGTGACTGAAGTTGTCAGCGTGTTAGGTATTGATGTAAAATGGTATTGGAGTGACTGAAGTTGTCCGTGTTTGGTATTGATGTAAAAAGGTATTGGTGCGACTGAAGTTGTCAGTGAGTTTGGTATTGATGTAAAAAGGTATTGGTGTGACTGAAGTTGTCAGTGAGTTTTGTATTGATGTAAAAAGGTATTGGTGTGACTGAAGTTGTCCGTGTTTGGTATTGATGTAAAAAGGTATTGGAGTGACTGAAGTTGTCCGTGTTTGGTATTGATGTAAAAAGGTATTGGTGTGACTGAAGTTGTCAGCGTGTTAGGTATTGATGTAAAAAGGTATTGGAGTGACTGAAGTTGTCCGTGTTTGGTATTGATGTAAAAAGGTATTGGTGCGACTGAAGTTGTCAGTGAGTTTGGTATTGATGTAAAAAGGTATTGGTGCGACTGAAGTTGTCAGTGAGTTTGGTATTGATGTAAAAAGGTATTGGTGTGACTGAAGTTGTCAGTGAGTTTTGTATTGATGTAAAAAGGTATTGGTGTGACTGAAGTTGTCCGTGTTTGGTATTGATGTAAAAAGGTATTGGAGTGACTGAAGTTGTCCGTGTTTGGTATTGATGTAAAAAGGTATTGGAGTGACTGAAGTTGTCAGCGTGTTAGGTATTGATGTAAAAAGGTATTGGTGTGACTGAAGTTGTCAGCATGTTAGGTATTGATGTAAAATGGTATTGGAGTGACTGAAGTTGTCCGTGTTTGGTATTGATGTAAAAAGGTATTGGTGCGACTGAAGTTGTCAGTGAGTTTGGTATTGATGTAAAAAGGTATTGGTGTGACTGAAGTTGTCAGTGAGTTTTGTATTGATGTAAAAAGGTATTGGTGTGACTGAAGTTGTCCGTGTTTGGTATTGATGTAAAAAGGTATTGGAGTGACTGAAGTTGTCCGTGTTTGGTATTGATGTAAAAAGGTATTGGTGTGACTGAAGTTGTCAGCGTGTTAGGTATTGATGTAAAAAGGTATTGGAGTGACTGAAGTTGTCCGTGTTTGGTATTGATGTAAAAAGGTATTGGTGCGACTGAAGTTGTCAGTGAGTTTGGTATTGATGTAAAAAGGTATTGGTGTGACTGAAGTTGTCAGTGAGTTTTGTATTGATGTA
>CALYLW010001090.1:0-197440 GCA_944989445.1 Ampullaceana balthica
CACACTCACGTCCCCACCCCCCCAATAGTTTAAAACCACAAATGGGAGCACTATCTCAGTGTATTTAGTCTCGCCCGTTTGACCCTTGGCTATCCGAATACCCCACCCCCCTACCCCCCTCCGCACCCCCCCCCCCAGCCCCCTGTGGCTTGGCTATCCGGTAATCAACTCAACGACGTTAAGCGAAACATTTGGCAGTACATATTATGTTTTAATATTATGTCCCTTACAAACAGACAACCTTCTGTGTTTAAAACCGAGTGGACAGAACTACACACTATAAACCACACTCTCAGTACAAGCATCCCCTTGAGACTACCCTATGACCTCCAACCGGCCTTATACTGTAGGAAGTTCCATTCATTTTGAGTCTCAGTTTGAATGAAAAACAACAAAATTCTTTGTTAACTTTTAAAATGTGCGCCAGCGCAATGGTTTTCCCGAAGCCCATTAACTCAACGCACTAATTTTTATGAACATCATCTCCCACTCACTAATTTTGAAGGAATTGTATTAAGTTATTAAGTTCCAAGAATATACGGCCGCCTTTAAAGCGCTGTGTCCGAACACGTTACGTGAGGTAGCGCAATGCCAGAAAAAATCAAATTTGAAGCAACGTAAAATTGTTGAAAAAGATACATATTGCAATTAATCAAAATATTGTTGATGATACATGAATATACATAATTCCCGTTGTCTGTATGTATGGATGTAACTAGGTGGCGCTGCGAAATTTGTAATGCTGTTAGGTGGCGCTGCGATCGATTTTGTTTTATAGTGCTGCACCAAAAATAACACTTTTCGAACGTTCCGCATAAAACTGTTCAATATGATAATAAATGAATCAAATAAAAATAAATAAAATAAATGAAAGTTCTGTATTACGTTATTTTTTAATCTGATGTGTATTTATTTTTGAAAACTTCCGTCATTTTTGACGGGTGATACGCTAGTATTGCAATAAATCAGAGTAATGTTGAAGATACAATAAATCAGACTACTGTTCATAATACACATTGCAATAAATCAGAATATTCTTGATTATACGCATTGCAATAAATAAGACTACTGTATATTATATAATATACATTGTAAAAAAATCATGATTCACTAACTTATTCAAACCGCTAGCGTTACTTTTGGGGTCTTTGATTATAAGAGAAATAGGATACCCGAATTCCCCGATCCCTCCCCTTTGTGACCCACGATCAGGTGAATATCAGAGACGGTCAATTGTATACCGCAAGCAACAGCCTGAACAAAAGCTTGTACGATATGATTTCTTTTTTTAAATCCCTTATATTAACTTCACCGCCGTCTCATTCGTCCGTCCTTCGTTCCTTCGTTCGTCCCTCGGAAAAACAAAAGTCGAAAATGACCCACTTCCAGTGGTCTCAGGAAGTCTCAACACAATACCACGATATTTGATTTAAATCATAAAGAAATTGGACCCAGAAAATAAACGGTCTCAGGAAGTCTCAACACAATACCACGATATTTGATTTAAATCATAAAGAAATTGGACCCAGAAAATAAACGGTCTCAGGAAGTCTCAACACAATACCACGATATTTGATTTAAATCATAAAGAAATTGGACCCAGAAAATAAACGGTCTCAGGTTTCATCAGACTGGCTGTTGTGTCTGTATCTGCATGCCATCTGATCACGTGCATGATCCCATGGATTGATCATCTGGAATGTCACGTGTTATAACGACCGAGAAAGTCAGGAAGCCCCCTTCTCACTCCGGCCCAAACCCTAAAGATGACATCACAAATACACATTAACATGTGCACTCACGCATGTCTACACACATTAACATGTGCACTCACGCACGCCTGTTTAGTGTTCTTAGGATCATGTTTACAAAACCTATACAATTCGGCATTTCAATCTTTTTTCCTTATACAAAAATAATAACAAAATAAAATCACACTGACATAAAAAACAACAAAAAACTAGAGCTACTGGGGGTCCAGGTGAAAGGCCAAGGGGTGACAGTACGGTCGGAATGTAGGAGAGTGGCTGAGCAGACCATTGCCCGTCATGGGCTGACCGCAGGCCATTGCCCTTCATGGGCTGACCGCAGACCATTGCCCTTCATTGGCTGACCGCAGACCATTGCCCTCCATGGGCTGACCGCAGACCACTGCCCTCCATGGACTGACCGCAAACCATTGCCCGTCATGGGCTGACCGCAGACCATTGCCCGTCATGGGCTGACCGCAGACCATTGCCCTCCATGGGCTGACCGCAGACCATCGCCCTTCATGGGCTGACCGCAGAACATTACCCTTCATGGGCTGACCGCAGACCATTTCCCGTCATGGGCTGACCGCAGACCATTGCCCTTCATGGGCTGACCGCAGATCATTGCCCTCCATGGGCTGACCGCAGACCATTGCCCTTCATGGGCTGACCGCAGCGCCAAAGATGATGATAGTTATTACGAAGACTCCACGCCGCCGGTTTCAACACTAAAATTTTATGAACAGCCTGTCCAACACGACTACAAAGAGGAAGAGCCTGTCCAACACCACTACAAAGAGGAAGAGTCTGCCCAACACGACTACCAAGAGGAAGAGCCTGTCCAACACGAGAACAAAGAGGAAGAGCCTGTCCAACACGACTACAAAGAGGAAGAGCCTGTCCAACACGACCACAAAGAGGAAGAGCCTGTCCAACACGAACACAAAGAGGAAGAGCCTGTCCAACACGACCACAAAGAGGAAGAGCCTGTCCAACACGACCACAAAGAGGAAGAGCCTGTCCAACACGACCACAAAGAGGAAGAGTCTGTCCAACACGACCACAAAGAGGAAGAGCCTGTCCAACACGACCACAAAGAGGAAGAGCCTGTCCAACACGACCACAAAGAGGAAGAGCCTGTCCAACACGACCACAAAGAGGAAGAGCCTGTCCAACACGACCACAAAGAGGAAGAGCCTGTCCAACACGACCACAAAGAGGAAGAGCCTGTCCAACACGACCACAAAGAGGAAGAGCCTGTCCAACACGACCACAAAGAGGAAGAGCCTGTCCTACATGACCACAAAGAGGAAGAGCCTGTCCAACACGACCACAAAGAGGAAGAACCTGTCCAACACGACCACAAAGAGGAAGAGCCTGTCCAACACGACCACAAAGAGGAAGAGCCTGTCCAACACGACCACAAAGAGGAAGAGCCTGTCCAACACGACCACAAAGAGGAAGAGCCTGTCCAACACGACCACAAAGAGGAAGAGCCAGTCCAACACGACCACAAAGAGGAAGAGCCTGTCCAACACGACCACAAAGAGGAAGAGCCTGTCCAACACGACCACAAAGAGGAAGAGCCTGTCCAACACGACCACAAAGAGGAAGAGCCTGTCCAACACGACCACAAAGAGGAAGAGCCTGTCCAACACGACCACAAAGAGGAAGAGCCTGTCCAACACGACCACAAAGAGGAAGAGCCTGTCCAACACGACCACAAAGAGGAAGAGCCTGTCCAACACGACCACAAAGAGGAAGAGCCTGTCCAACACGACCAAAAAAAGGAAGAGCCTGTCCAACACGACTACAAAAAGGAAGAGCCTGTCCAACACGACTACAAAAAGGAAGAGCCTGTCCAACACGACCACAAAGAGGAAGAGCCTGTCCAACACGACCACAAAGAGGAAGAGCCTGTCCAACACGACTACAAAAAGGAAGAGCCTGTCCAACACGACCACAAAGAGGAGGAGCCTGTCCAACACGACCACAAAGAGGAGGAGCCTGTCCAACACCACTACAAAGAGGTCTCAAGCTCGGATGAAGGCATGTGCCATTTTATCACACAAGGCACCTTTTTTCGAGGTCGTAGGGGGTTCTATTTTAATGTTTAGAGCATTCTCGGGCTTAGTAAACATTGGCGGCGCCCATCCCTCTCCAGGTCAGCGTAGGACTTTCTTAGCGTTAGTCATTCATCAACATTTTTAAATCCCTTATATTAACTTCGCGGCCGTCTCAGCATCTCTCTCATCATCTCATGGGCGGGCGGAAAAACAAAAGTCGAAAATCACCCACTTTCCGTGATCCGATCAAGCTGAAATTTGGCACACTGACCCGTCTGACCTAACAATGCATCGTATCAAAATTTCAGATCGATCGAACGTACCGTAATTAAATTAATGCATTTTTAGTTTATCCTTATATGAGGTATGTAATTCAAATTCACGGTTTGTTATTGTTTTTTTCCCACGTGAAATTTTGAGCTGACGCATTGAGGCGACCCAACGAAGCGACGGGGCGCTTTTGTTTACATTTTACGTGTCACACTAAGCTCGGTCAAGCGAATCGGTGACCAGACTTTTCCCCTCTCCCCCTCCCACCCACCCCTCCCCCCTAGGGTTATGAAGCAAATTTGAGTTAAGACAGATTCAGTCTGTAAATGTTTGAAAATAATCAATACTGTTAGTTATGTCTCATATATAAGGGATTTATTGTCAAAAACTTTGTTTTTACGGGGTTGTTTTATTTAATCCCTTATATTAACTTCACCGCCGTCTCTGTCTCTCTGTCTCTCTGTCTGTCGTCATCTCATGGGCGGGCGGAAAAACAAAAGTCGAATGATCCGATCGAGCTGAAATTTGGCACACGGACCCGTCTAACCTAACAATGCATCGTATCAAAATTTCAGATCGATCGATCGTACCGTAATTAAATTAATGCATTTTTAGTTTATCCTTATATGAGGTATGTAGTTCAAATTCACGGTTTGTTATTGTTTTTTTCTTCCACTTCCACGTGAGTTTGAGTTGACGCCGACCGTTGTGCCGACACCCCCTCACGTCCCACCCCCATTTATTAAAGACAAGGGACATCACTCGGTGTCAGTCTGTCAATGTTTGTAGCGTTTGAAAATAATCAATACTGTTAGTTATGTCTCATATATAAGGGATTTATAGTCAAAAACTTTGTTTTTACGGGTTTGTTTTATTATAGTGGCTTTAACGTGGGCTAGATCCCACGCCCCTCAGCTTGTGAGGCGAGCGCACTATTGACTTCGCTATCCAGCCGCCATCTATATACATGTATACAAATTATACATAATTTGAGAGTGTTTGAACCTTTCGAAAATTAATTTACAGCAGGAGTCTGGCGGGCCACAAAAATCGCCTTGGTTAGCCGCATGCGGCCCGCGGGCCGCCTGTTTGAGACCCCTTAAAAAATTCTATTGTGAAGTGCCACTGTGCTGTCCGAGGCTCAGCACGCCATCTTGATTATGTTGACAGCCACTCGCCTGCCCCTCCACCACCCCGTCCCAGCCGTCAGTGTGGTTCTAAAGTACATTCAGGCCACACTGAGCCTGCACGTTCATCTGTACGTGACCTTATAAAGGTTTACGTCCGTCTGGCGTAACTAATACAGCAGAACTTGAAGCCGTGGTGCCCTTTGATGGTTGCTGTTGTCAGACGATGGGCCTCGTGATCAGAAACTCAACACGATTTCAATCAATGACCTTACCGCCAGTCTGATACTTCGTCTTGTATAGACACTGAATCAAACGGGGGGAAAGATCGTAAACTAATGAACCATTAAGGGCGGGCTGACTGTTACTGATGATTTATTTCTGAGAAGAGGCAAGCATTTCAAGTCTGCAGGTATCATTACAAAATATCGGTTGGAAAGTCGGTCGTCAGTCTTATCTTATCTTAACTTATCTATTACTAGTATTACAGACGCTCCTTCACAGAAGATTATTGCGTCTACGCTTATCCATAGTTTATGTCCAGTCTTGCATTTTTATTAGTTTTAAATGTTGACAGAGTGTTGGTTTTCCTGGTTTAATCAGGCAAACCATTCCATGCTCGAATTCCAGACGGGAAGAACGAACATTTGTATGTGTTTGTTCTTGCATACGGAATAAGAAAAGTGTTTTTTTTATCCCTGTCTATCTGAGAGTTGCATTAGATTATTTTTGCGTTGTATGTCCAAGTTAGAATTAATTACCTTATGTATTCAGTTTGACTTGCTGTTTGAGTGCTGAAAATGGCTTTGAATGCCCAGTTCTGATATTCCGGCAAGAAGAAACTAAAGTGACCACGAAAAATAAAATGTCAGGTCATGACATTTGTTCCCTTTAACGTTTTGTAAACCAATATTTACGTTGCTTTCCTGTGTCTGCATTGTTTGGTCTTGTACCCGTGAAGATCATGACATGTGTTTGATTCGAAGACGTACGTCCTCTTAACAGCAGGAGATTGAATTTTTAATACTTTAATACGAAAAATCACAAATGACGACTATATAGACCTGGCAGCCGAATTTTTAAAACAATTTCGGCTGGCTGACATAATTTTGTCAATATCAATTTATTATTATTATTAGCCGGATTTCTCCGTAAATTGACATTTGCTGTTGATTTTCGGCAGATTACGAAATATTCGGATGAATTTCGGCTGAAGCCTGGCCAATAATGAAGTAATAAAACTTCAGCAATAAAACACTTTTACAAAAAAAGTGTTATAAGTGCTGTCCTACTAATACAGTGCATGGATGCATTCCTCTCATTCAGTTTCTCTCACTCAATACCTGTTAGGCACTTAAAATATCACTTTATAATTGTCATGAATAAAACAAACGCGATGTAGTTTATCAGCTGCGAGGCTAATGAGGCGCGCCACATATTCTCCGGCGGATTTTTGGCGGACGAAAATTCGGCGGCGTATTCGTCGCGCGGCGTTGGTCGAGGGGTCTACGACTGTAATTATGTTTTACACTGTTAATACACATTCCAATGACTGTTTAGACCCGTACCGCGGCTTTCTTGAACCTGTAGAATATAAATCAGATATTATCTACAATGCTCTCATTTCTGGTACTAAAATGACACATAAACTGAAAGACACTGCAAAGAAGCTACGTCACTGAAACAAAGAATGCGTTGCGAAAATTGCTAAAACAACGCCATATCACTAAGGGACACATCTATTCAGGTGCGAATGCTCTTAAAAACAAAGTACATTTTCATTAAGCTACTTTGTGAAGCGGCTCATAGATAACTCATAAATCATCATTACCCTTGAGTTCTGCCTTTTGACCTAATTGTGAATTCTTTCATTCTCACACACTAAAAATATGTATGTGCGTTCTTTAAAAAATATATATATACAAGAAATATACCCGCACTTCGTAGCGGGAGTGTGCTGACCCTTTTCCCCAGTATTAGTTGCTGGTTATTAAAATTTTTTTGCCAAGTTAATTATCAGATTTATCTATTACCAACCATTTTGATAATAGTACCCGTAAAAAATGCAACTGCTTTGTACCACTCAGCCCAATTTGAGATACGTACACGAAAATGTGCGCACCGTAATTTGACAATAAAAGATTTTTGAAAGCGCACCGCTCAAAATAAAGTATTGGAAAAAAATACCGCACCAAAATGAAATCGGTTTGAATGTCCGCATGAAGCTGTTCAATATGGAAATGAGATTTAATACTTTTCTCTTTGTCTCAACATTTTCTGATCTTTCAATTGATGGCTTTCGGGCAAAAAGGGCAATTACAAAAAATAGACTTAAACGATCTGCAGGTTAAAAGGAACCGTCCTGCCAAATTTGGTCCCTGTCAGTCATTTGGTTTTTCTGTGATAGTGGAACTTACAGTCGAAAAGTGAAACATACAAACATTCAAAGATACAAACATACAAAGATACAAACACCAACTGAGTTTTAAATATTAGATATAAAGTATTCTTCCATATCCACGCAATTCCTTCTGAAAGGTCTCAGAGTGGGTGGAGACAACAGAAATTCGCTGGGAATGCGCTACTTTGAATTGACTGCACAAAATTGTGGAGCAGTCTCCAGAAAGTTTTGAAAAAAAATGTAAACGACAAAGACTTTATGAAACATTTGAAAACCTCTATGAGATAGTTTTGAACATCAAAGCGCAACGAGTATGCTAGGCTAGTATGGATAGTGTTAGCGCTATAGAAGAAAGTCATCATCATCATGTCTATCTCTCATCAACAAAAGCACGACATGGTTCAATGAACTATCACATGCCACGTTCATTTTGACAAAAATACTGTCTCACTGTCACCAAACTTATGTTGTCGTCTCAGGTCGTGAATTTAGTGAATCAGATCCTAGATGGTATGTCTTATCACATTTGAGTGAATCAGATCCTAGATGGTATGTCTTATTACATTTGAGTGAATCAGATCCTAGATGGTATGTCTTATCACATTTGAGTGAATCAGATCCTAGATGGTATGTCTTATCATATTTGAGTGAATCAGATCCTAGATGGTATGTCTTATCACATTTGAGTGAATCAGATCCTAGATGGTATGTCTTATCACATTTGAGTGAATCAGATCCTAGATGGTATGTATGTCTTATCACATTTGAGTGAATCAGATCCTAGATGGTATGTCTTATCACATTTGAGTGAATCAGATCCTAGATGGTATGTCTTATCACATTTGAGTGAATCAGATCCTAGATGGTATGTCTTACCACACTTTTAATGTCGTCTGATCCAACGAATCATGATTACCGAAGCGTACACAAACATGGAGCAGAAGAATCATTAAATAGATTAACCTGTCTCAAGGAACATGTATTTCCCCTTGCATGCGATAGCCAATCAACAAGCGATATCTCTCTCTAGCAGTGGCTCCGAATTCAGGCATAGAACGTGCAGTGCTTTATGTAGATAATATATTGAACTATTTATTGTACATTTAATATCATTTTTTATAACTAATTTGTTTTTAAACTGATAACTGATGTATGATACTAATAGAGTTTGTTTTTTAGTTTGATAAAATAAAGAGCAAGGACCTCTTTCCGTATTTTGTTTAAAAAAAAAGTTAATGACTATTTCTTTAATGAGTATAAATTCCCGTTGTTGGTGACTTCAATTTCCCTACTAAAACTACTCGCTGTTACTCAATCCCTACACCACACCCAGGAGTTTAACAGAGTTACGGTTCTTCAGTTTTGTTGTTGCACATTTAACGCCCATGACTCCAACAAGTCATCTTGCCGTCATCAACATTGTAATTAGTGGATTCATACGTGAGACCGAGCGGTGCAATAAGACAACCCCGTAAAAACAAAGTTTTTGACTATAAATCCCTTATATATGAGACTTAACTACAAGTATTGATTATGTTCAAACGCGACAAACATTTGCAGACTGAATCTGTCTTAACTTTCCTTTGCTTTAAAACCCCTGGGGGCGGGTGGGAGAGGGGAAACGTCTGGTCACCGATCGCTGGACCGAGGTCAGCGTGACACGTAAAATGTAAACAAAAGCACGCCGATACACCTGGTTAAAACACGAGATGTGTTCACCGATGGCTGGCGTGAAATCAAGTGACCCGTAAATGTAAACAATAGCGTCTCTACATATAGTTTTATATAGATAAACTAAAAATGCATTAACTTAATTACGGTACGTTCGATCGATCTGAAATTTTGATACCATGCATTGTTAGGTGACACGGGTCCGTGTGCCTAATTTCAGCTCGATGCCTTCACGGGAAGTGGGTCATTTTTAAATCCCTTATATTAACTTCACCGGCGTCTCTCTCTGTCTTGGGCGGGCGGAAAAACAGAAGTCAAAAATGACCCACTTCCCATGATCCGATCGAACTGAAATTTGGCACATGGACCCGTCTAACCTAACAATGCATTGTATCAAAATTTCAGATCGATCGAATGTACCGTAATTAAATTAATGCATTTTTAGTTTATCCTTATATGAGGTATGTAATTTAAATTCACGGTTTGTTATTGTTTTTTTCCCACGTGAAATTTTGAGCTGACGCATTGAGGCGACCCAACGAAGCGACGGGCGCTTTTGTTTACATTTTACGTGTCACTCTGAGCTCGGTCAAGCGAATCGGTGACCAGACTTTTCCCCTCTCCCCCCACCCCTCCCCCCCCCCACTAGGGTTATGATGCAAAGTTGAGTTAAGACAGATTCAGTCTGTAAATGTTTGAAAATAATCAATACTTTTAGTTATGTCTCATATATAAGGGATTTATAGTCAAAAACTTTGTTTTTACGGGTTTGTTTTATTTACTTTTGTTTTTCCGCCCGCCCAAGACAGACAGAGAGAGACAGAGACGGCGGTGAAGTTAATATAAGGGATTTAACAAGACAGACAGAGAGAGACAGAGACGGCGGTGAAGTTAATATAAGGGATTTAAAAAGTCAAGTCTTCTTGGCCTTACGTCGGAATGTGGCAGAAATGTAAGTATTGTAAGCAATGTAAGTATTTTAAGCAATGTAAGTATTGTAAGCAATGTAAGTATTGTAAACAATGTTCAAGAATTGGTGATACGCCCAGTTACTTTATCATTATTAAATTATTATTATTATTAAGGCGTTGATTATAGTCATAAATTTAAAACTCAGATATGATTCTCAAAGTTTTAATGCGAAGAACGACATATCCTCGTGCATCAAACATATCAGAGGCGTCATTAGGGGGTATGCGGGTGGTGCAGACCGCGCCGGGTGACATCATCACAATGAGTGACACCAAAGGGTACAATTCTGTATGTCCTCGTTATTTGGTACTGGAAGAATCGGAGGAGATCTAGGGGGTAAGTTGTGAGGGGGTGACTCCATGAGCTACCGCACTGGGTGACACCAACCCCAGTGACGCCTCTAAGACATATCACCACATTATACATTAAAACTTTATGTTATATATTATAACCTTTAACACATTTAAAGCTAATTAGATTTTAAAAATTCCTCTCCACTCTGTCTCATATTGATTTTAAGTTCGCGTGAACCAATTACCACACTGGGTGATATCGCGTGCTTATGGTATATAATCAATAAATCATTTCGTTGGACAATTTATTTCTCGTAATTGCTTTTTTTTATAACTTTTGCTAGACTATGTAGTAAAAGGAGCATCCATTCTTTTTTCAAATTTATCATGACATTTTATTCATAACTGCCTACCAGATTAAAGATACATCTTTCACGATGATTATTCATTACATTTCAAATCTATTTTCGTAAAGCGAATGGTGTTTTCAAGAACTTAAGCTCGAAGACTTCGTCTTCTTTCTTATTTACTATTAAATAACTTGTCTTTGGTCACTGTATATCTTCGTTACGTTATTGCTGGTAAATCTCAAAATTCTTTGTAGATAATTCATAAAATTGTGTATAAACCTTCAAAAATAATGTCTATAATTTTAAAGGATTTGACCAAATGAAATAAATTCAATAATATAACCCTTTAGCTATTACACTAAATTAAACTTCAGAAATCATTTGGCTGAAACCTTTATCAAACTATTTAAAAAAATATTTTATTTTAAAATAAATCAATGTTTTCGCTTAGACATTGAGCCGTCTGCCTTTGCCTTGAACTCAATTGAATTGACAACATCTCACGCTATACCTTTGCATCTTAGAGCCCTCTAGCTAATAAAGAGGTGTGTTTAATCTATCTCTAAATATTACGGGCAGACCATAGAGAAACACACACAAAGGCAGGCACACAGACGGACATACACACAGACGGACATACACACAGACGGACATACACACAGATACACAGGTCGATGAGTTGAATGAACGTGTGTGTGTGTGGGGGGGGGGATTCAACTTCCATATTGTTGTTGTTTTTTTCTTCCGTAAATCGATTGACAGTTGCCAACTTCCACAAGAAACTCTAACCAGTTTCATTGTTGTCTGTTTAACCAGTTTCATTGCTATCTAACCAGTTTCATTGTTGTCTAACCAGTTTCATTGTTGTCTAACAAGTTTCATTGTTGTCTAACAAGTTTCATTGTTGTCTAACGGTTTCATTGTTGTCTAACGGTTTCATTGTTGTCTAACGGCTTCATTGTTGTCTAACGGTTTCATTGTTGTCTAACGGTTTCATTGTTGTCTAACCAGCTTCACTGTCTAACCAGTGTCATTGTTGCGATATTTTTATTTTTTTTTAAATTAGTAATTTCTCTAAATAGTCTCAAGCATTTGTTATACACAAACGATGGTTGATTAAATCAGGGGTTGTTTGATCGATAGATTACACTCTTAGAACGTCATCTCCAAACTAAGCGGCGCACGGTGTTAGCCAGTGGCGGCGCACGGTATTAGCCAGTGGCGGCGCAAGGTGTTAGCCAGTGACATGCGCCGTGAAGGTGCGCCCACGAGAAAGCAATCCCTACATCAACATTCACACACCAAATGAGCCAATCAGACAAAATATTGGATCAAGTTCTGGTGTGGGGTTATGATGAGCTCCAGGGGGTTCACAGATTTCGGCCCGCGGGCCAGCACCAGCCAGTCAGGGTCATCGAACCGTTACGAATAGTGAAGGTCTTGATAACCCATGCACGTGATTATGTCGGCAATACATTGCATGGCAAGTCGTTTATGTAAAAGAAGACAACATGTCTTCTCTCTGTAACTTCTATCCGCACCAGATATTCTTCATGGGGATCCACGGCTGTTGTTTTTTGAAATGTTGATTTGAGAGAAAAAATAAAATATTGCAGCCCAAGAGTTCAGAGCGGAAGTGACTTCTATGTCTTTCTGACTGATATAATAGAACTGATCAAAAGTATATGTGCCACCGCAAGGGAAAGGGGAAATAATCTGAGTTACCCATTCAAAGTTTCAAACTTGACAATACGTGTATTTCAAATAATGTAGACTTCAATTAAACAAGTGATGAGGTCAAAGTTCATGCCATCTTTCAATCACACCTCTAAACTTTTTTGGCGTAGAAACACGTAAAAAAATGCTTTGTTTTCAATGAAATTTAGGATGAGGAGTTTAATAAAGGAAATTAAATAGAGAGTCAACTCCAAGAGCTGAGTTTTTTTATGGGACTAATTTTTACCCTTTGGTTGAACTTGTTGATCCTATATAACAAATGGAACTGACCGTACTACCGAGTCTCGTATCGCTGACTGGCACAAACTAGTGAAGCACCTAAAATAATATGCAGTGACCTTCTCCTCTTATACAAATCTGCATCGCAGAATCCTTGTCCTCGAAACGGCAACCATCTATGGAAACCAATTTGAATTATGTCTTACTCTTTGGCCCTTACCCTGGCGTTTTAAACAGACCGATTATAACAGTTTAAACCCTGCATCAACTTATCTGCAGTCTTCCGGGGGCCGCACAGAAACCCGTATATGGCCGGCCGCATGTTTCCCTTAAGCTACAGTTTAGATTCATAATGAAGATTTTTAGTCGTATTCCATATAAATTTATACATGTTTGATTACAATTTCGTACTTCGTATAAGTATATAAGTATGTAATGAAACATTTTGAATTCATTCAAGTCAAACAACGGGTAGGAGGGTGTTAGCGCCGGCGTTAATAATAAATATAAAATTAAGGACAATAGCCACAATTAGAAATAATAATAATCCCCCTACCCTGGACCACTGTAAGTCACCGGCGTGAAAAGTTCTCTCATCATTGCCCAATGCCCCAGGCTTTTAATTAAACGACCACTTTTTCCGCGCGCATTGTTTTATCGGTGTCGCTTTTAATCTAAACAGAACGGTTCGAGTCCAGACAATCAGGTACCAGGCGTGTTTATCACTTTACTTTTTCTTTATTGTCTGTTCTGTTTGTTTCCAACACCGGCCAGTGTTCTATTACGTCATGACACTAACAGTCTTTTCACCAAGTCGGCCCCACCAGCAGGGCTGTCTCGACTGTTGGCTGGATGTGGTGATGGCTGTTTCACGCTGGAGCCTTGTGGGACGGGTAGTTAGAGTGTAAGAGTACTTTTCGGACCCGTCCAAGTTGTGGACGTTGATGAGGCGGGTATCGACGTGGCCACATTGTTTGTGTTTAAGAATAGCAACTTCCGGGTCGTTTGTGGGGATGTCGTTATGGAATGTATCGACGCACGTGATTATCATTCGGTGCTTGCAGTTTAGGGGAATCTTTGCGAAGTCTTTTTTTTTGTTGTAATTTTAAAAAAAAATTATTATTATTTTTTTAAATATGAGCTGTATTTTCCTGAAGCATCGAAAGCATGCAACTAAAGTGAAGTTTTACACTTAGTAAATCATGTTGTTTTTCTTTATTTTTTATTTTAAAAAACAACAAGATATCGATAATAAAGTAAATGTATATATTAGCGATGTTGAATTCCCTTTAAAAAAAATAGTTTACCAGAATTAGTGCTGCTGAGAATCCCCACTAAAAATTGAATTTTTATTTGGTTTATTACTTTATAAAAAAAAATAATAAAGTAATTATTATTGTTTCCTATTAGAAAACTAAATATAAGATTTTAAAAAATCACCTGCTTTCTTCGACCGTCTGTTTGTCCTTTGAAGATTTAAGTTTCGGGTCCAAACGGTTGGTTGTACGATACTGAAATGTTAGTCGTGTGCCGTCTTTGTGGAACTGATCTCAGGATTTAAAATCAAATGCAGTGAAATACTTTTTAAAAATTGCAAGATTTTAAAAGCTGGCATGTGAATCGATAGACTCTCTATCTCTTTTTCTCGCTCATTCTCTCTCTCTCTCTCTTCTGTCATCTCTCTTTCTTTTCCCACACCAACCAGCCTCTCTCCCTCCTGCATTCTCGCCTTTTTAACCCAAAGTATATCTCATGCTAAGCATCTCTTCTCTCTCTCTCTCCCTCTCTCCTCTCTCTCTCTCTCTCCTCTCTCTCTCTCTCCTCTCTCACTCCACACACACACACATTCACACACTCACTCTTTCCACCCCCATCCTAGAATGTTCCCAATCACTAATGTTAAATATCGGCACTGTGATCTATTGCCATCTAACATTTTACCGGTACTGTGATCTATTGCCATCTAACATTTTCCCGGTACTGTGATCTATTGCCATCTAACATTTTACCGGTACTGTGATCTATTGCCATCTAACATTTTCCCGGTACTGTGATCTATTGCCATCTAACATTTTCCCGGTACTGTGATCTATTGCCATCTAACATTTTCCGGTACTGTGATCTATTGCCATCTAACATTTTCCCGGTACTGTGATCTATTGCCATCTAACATTTTCCCGGTACTGTGATCTATTGCCATCTAACATTTTACCGGTACTGTGATCTATTGCCATCTAACATTTTACCCGGTACTGTGATCTATTGCCATCTAACATTTTACCGGTACTGTGATCTATTGCCATCTAACATTTTACCGGTACTGTGATCTATTGCCATCTAACATTTTACCGGTACTGTGATCTATTGCCATCTAACATTTTACCGGTACTGTGATCTATTGCCATCTAACATTTTCGCTGATCTATTGCCATCTAACATTTTACCGGTACTGTGATCTATTGCCATCTAACATTTTACCGGTACTGTGATCTATTGCCATCTAACATTTTACCGGTACTGTGATCTATTGCCATCTAACATTTTACCGGTACTGTGATCTATTGCCATCTAACATTTTACCGGTACTGTGATCTATTGCCATCTAACATTTTACCGGTACTGTGATCTATTGCCATCTAACATTTTACCGGTACTGTGATCTATTGCCATCTAACATTTTACCGGTACTGTGATCTATTGCCATCTAACATTTTACCGGTACTGTGATCTATTGCCATCTAACATTTTACCGGTACTGTGATCTATTGCCATCTAACATTTTACCGGTACTGTGATCTATTGCCATCTAACATTTTACCGGTACTGTGATCTATTGCCATCTAACATTTTACCGGTACTGTGATCTATTGCCATCTAACATTTTACCGGTACTGTGATCTATTGCCATCTAACATTTTACCGGTACTGTGATCTATTGCCATCTAACATTTTACCGGTACTGTGATCTATTGCCATCTAACATTTTACCGGTACTGTGATCTATTGCCATCTAACATTTTACCGGTACTGTGATCTATTGCCATCTAACATTTTACCGGTACTGTGATCTATTGCCATCTAACATTTTACCGGTACTGTGATCTATTGCCATCTAACATTTTACCGGTACTGTGATCTATTGCCATCTAACATTTTACCGGTACTGTGATCTATTGCCATCTAACATTTTACCGGTACTGTGATCTATTGCCATCTAACATTTTACCGGTACTGTGATCTATTGCCATCTAACATTTTACCGGTACTGTGATCTATTGCCATCTAACATTTTACCGGTACTGTGATCTATTGCCATCTAACATTTTACCGGTACTGTGATCTATTGCCATCTAACATTTTACCGGTACTGTGATCTATTGCCATCTAACATTTTACCGGTACTGTGATCTATTGCCATCTAACATTTTACCGGTACTGTGATCTATTGCCATCTAACATTTTACCGGTACTGTGATCTATTGCCATCTAACATTTTACCGGTACTGTGATCTATTGCCATCTAACATTTTACCGGTACTGTGATCTATTGCCATCTAACATTTTACCGGTACTGTGATCTATTGCCATCTAACATTTTACCGGTACTGTGATCTATTGCCATCTAACATTTTACCGGTACTGTGATCTATTGCCATCTAACATTTTACCGGTACTGTGATCTATTGCCATCTAACATTTTACCGGTACTGTGATCTATTGCCATCTAACATTTTACCGGTACTGTGATCTATTGCCATCTAACATTTTACCGGTACTGTGATCTATTGCCATCTAACATTTTACCGGTACTGTGATCTATTGCCATCTAACATTTTACCGTACTGTGATCTATTGCCATCTAACATTTTACCGGTACTGTGATCTATTGCCATCTAACATTTTACCGGTACTGTGATCTATTGCCATCTAACATTTTACCGGTACTGTGATCTATTGCCATCTAACATTTTACCGGTACTGTGATCTATTGCCATCTAACATTTTACCGGTACTGTGATCTATTGCCATCTAACATTTTACCGGTACTGTGATCTATTGCCATCTAACATTTTACCGGTACTGTGATCTATTGCCATCTAACATTTTACCGGTACTGTGATCTATTGCCATCTAACATTTTACCGGTACTGTGATCTATTGCCATCTAACATTTTACCGGTACTGTGATCTATTGCCATCTAACATTTTACCGGTACTGTGATCTATTGCCATCTAACATTTTACCGGTACTGTGATCTATTGCCATCTAACATTTTACCGGTACTGTGATCTATTGCCATCTAACATTTTACCGGTACTGTGATCTATTGCCATCTAACATTTTACCGGTACTGTGATCTATTGCCATCTAACATTTTACCGGTACTGTGATCTATTGCCATCTAACATTTTACCGGTACTGTGATCTATTGCCATCTAACATTTTACCGGTACTGTGATCTATTGCCATCTAACATTTTACCGGTACTGTGATCTATTGCCATCTAACATTTTACCGGTACTGTGATCTATTGCCATCTAACATTTTACCGGTACTGTGATCTATTGCCATCTAACATTTTACCGGTACTGTGATCTATTGCCATCTAACATTTTACCGGTACTGTGATCTATTGCCATCTAACATTTTACCGGTACTGTGATCTATTGCCATCTAACATTTTACCGGTACTGTGATCTATTGCCATCTAACATTTTACCGGTACTGTGATCTATTGCCATCTAACATTTTACCGGTACTGTGATCTATTGCCATCTAACATTTTACCGGTACTGTGATCTATTGCCATCTAACATTTTACCGGTACTGTGATCTATTGCCATCTAACATTTTACCGGTACTGTGATCTATTGCCATCTAACATTTTACCGGTACTGTGATCTATTGCCATCTAACATTTTCCGGTACTGTGATCTATTGCCATCTAACATTTTACCGGTACTGTGATCTATTGCCATCTAACATTTTACCGGTACTGTGATCTATTGCCATCTAACATTTTACCGGTACTGTGATCTATTGCCATCTAACATTTTACCGGTACTGTGATCTATTGCCATCTAACATTTTACCGGTACTGTGATCTATTGCCATCTAACATTTTACCGGTACTGTGATCTATTGCCATCTAACATTTTACCGGTACTGTGATCTATTGCCATCTAACATTTTCCCGGTACTGTGATCTATTGCCATCTAACATTTTACCGGTACTGTGATCTATTGCCATCTAACATTTTACCGGTACTGTGATCTATTGCCATCTAACATTTTACCGGTACTGTGATCTATTGCCATCTAACATTTTACCGGTACTGTGATCTATTGCCATCTAACATTTTACCGGTACTGTGATCTATTGCCATCTAACATTTTACCGGTACTGTGATCTATTGCCATCTAACATTTTACCGGTACTGTGATCTATTGCCATCTAACATTTTACCGGTACTGTGATCTATTGCCATCTAACATTTTCCCGGTACTGTGATCTATTGCCATCTAACATTTTCTGAGCCTTTTGTTTACATTTTATTCATAAAAACATATAACTCATTTTATCAGTTCTTCGACAGTTTTGTAAAGTTTTTTTTTCAAAATTCGGTCTGCGAGACGGCACAAGTATCTATTAAAAAATAAAGCAACTCCACCAACTTGAATCAACACAAAACTGAGGCGCTAAATCAGCTTTCTATATCTGAGCGAGGCTGTCGCAAACTTTGTCAATAATTTTGATGACTTCCTGCTATTATTTTAATGACATAAATAGACGCAGATAATGATCCTAATTCAGCTGCTCCAACATATCATAGGTCAAATCTGTTATGACACCCTATGTTTGAAGTGATTTTTTTTCAATTAGTTTTTTTTTCTCAATTATTTTTAGCAGACTTACAAAGTGACGTCATCGCGATTGCTTCCACCTTCGTCGCCGAACGGAAGTGTCAGCGATTGGTCCGCGATAAATTGAATGACGCGACACGCGCGTAATGTGAGCCGTCTGCAGGAAATAGTCACGGCGTCCAATTACTTAACGCTTGTGGCGGCTTAATTTACTTGTGTTTGTAGACCGGACAAATTTCCAGTCCAAAGTTTGGGATTTGAGCTCGCATACAATTACAAAACAAATAAATAATTATATATTTTTCATTTTCGTATCTTTTGTAAGCAATAGAAATGGGGTTTATCTTTAATGAATGATGCCACCCCGTAATCTTTACGTGTGTATATTTTGAAAAACGAATATAATTATTTTCATTAAGTAAGCTAGCCTTTCACAGAATTTTTAAAATTCATTACAGTACATGCGATCTATCTGAAATTTTGACAAATCGTTTTTATCATCAGTACGAAACTGCATGCAAAATTTCAGCTCGCTAGCTTACGAGGAAGTGGGTTAAGAATCGATCCAAATTTTTTTTTCGACGAGCAAGCATGCAAGGGCTCAAACAAACAGAGAATGTTCCAACAAAACTAACATCAAATAAAATTAACAAATGCTGGTTCAATTCTAGATTGAAAAAGCTATGCAAACTAAAAGAGAACTTATTTAAGAAATATAAAGCTACCAATTCACATAGGATACACAACAAATACTTAAAGATTAAACACTTGACACAAAAACTTAGTCGGAACCTCCAAAATGAATATATAAACAATGTAATTACCAAAGATAACAATAAAAACTTATGGTCCTTTATCAAATCTAAAAAAATGGAACCTTCAGGAATAGCCACACTAAAAGGCTCAGATAATAAAACCTATAATGATAATGAAACTAAAGCTAATATCCTTAACACATATTTTGCATCATCTTTTTCTGCCTCAGGCGACAAGGAAGTTTTAATAAATTTAAATAAAATGGAGGAAATAGGTAACATAACTGTAGATGAGATAGGTATACATTCACTCCTAAAAAACTTAAAAATAAACAAAGCTACTGGCCCAGATGATTTGCCTGCAAGATTATTAAAAGAACTAAGCAATGAACTGTCCCCAATCTTTGTAGTTCTCTTTCAAGCCTCTCTAAACCAGGGTAAAGTGCCCCAGGATTGGAAATTAGCTAATGTAAGTCCACTCTTTAAGAAAGGGGATAAATCAGACCCTGGTAATTACAGGCCTGTATCACTTACTAGTATCACCTGTAAATTACTAGAACACATAATATATAGTAGAATAGTTAACCACCTTGACAAATATAATGCTCTATGCCCACATCAACACGGCTTTAGAAAAAACAGATCATGTGAAACACAATTAATAGGTTTAATAGATGAACTATCAAAAGGCTTGGACAAAAATGATCAAATAGATACAATATTACTAGACTTCTCAAAAGCATTTGACAAAGTTCACCACCTTAGTTTACTTAAAAAACTTAACTACTTTGGAATCTCAGGTTCCTTACATCACTGGATCCAAGACTTCCTTTTGGGCAGGGAGCAAACTGTAATAATTAATGGATCTAAATCTGCACCAATAAAGGTTAACTCAGGAGTTCCCCAAGGAACTGTGCTAGGTCCCTTACTCTTTTTAATTTATATAAATGATTTACCCAACAACATCTCAACAGGTACAAAAGTTAGGCTATTTGCTGATGATTGTATAATCTATAGAACAATTAAATCAGAACAAGATAGCAAAATTTTACAAAAAGACTTAGATGAATTGATAAAATGGGAAACTAACTGGAGTATGTCTTTCCATCCAGAAAAGTGTCAACTGTTAAGAGTAACAAAGAAAAAGAAACAAATAAATTCAAAATATTACATTCATGGAAAAGAACTGACCCAAACTAAAGATGCAAAATACTTAGGAGTCTTAATAAATGAGAAACTATCATGGAATCCCCATGTCAATGAAGTTATTAAAAAATCAAACAAAACCTTAGGCTTTATAAAAAGGAACTTTAACAAATGTAATAGAGATATAAAACTAAAATGCTACCTCACTTTGGTGAGACCTGCACTAGAATATGCATCTTCTGTATGGGACCCATCCACCAAAGAAAACATTGATAAACTAGAACAAATTCAAAAAAGAGCTGCCAGATTCATTACTGGAGAATATTCGAAACTGACAAGAGTAACACCATTAGTTAAATCATTAAACCTTGAAACACTAGAGGATAGAAGAACCAAGAGCAAAGTAGTAATCATACATAAAGCAATTAATTCTAATTTAGAAATACAACACAAAGATAACTTAATACAACCCTCAGATAGACATAAGGATAAAAACACCTTTCTTATTCCGTATGCAAGAACAAACACATACAAGTTTTCCTTCTTCCCGTCCGGAATTCGGGCGTGGAATGGGTTGCCTGAAGAATCCAGGAAAACCAACACTTTATCAACATTTAAATCTCTAATAAAAATGCAGGACTAAACACAAACCATAGATAAGCGTAGGACGCAATAATCTTCTGTATAGAAGGAGCGTCTGTAAACAGATAAGATAAGACACCACGAGTTAATTATAAGGGATTTAAAAACGTAATTTAAAAACTTTTTTTTTAAAAACAAGTTTTTGACTATAAATCCTTTATGTACGAGACGTAACTAAATGAATTTTCATTATAATACGCAGCGCAAGACAATCCAAAAATACAAAATTTTAGTTATGTCTCGTAAAACGTGTTTAATATAATGCGCACCGATCGGGAATCTATCTTCTATATATATAATTCTCTTCATGGTGGGACCATGCGAGACAAGCAAGCTGCAAGTATGTGGAACCGAGCATGACGAATGACCCTCGCTTCGACTTCGGTCGACCGATATATCGAGACCAACTATGTTTCTTGCGTTTCACTTCCATTGTTCCTTCAAAGAAAACGTGAGATTCGTAGTGTACTGGTTATCACGTCAACCTCATACGGAGAAAGGTCCTGGTTCAAACCCCAGCGAAAACATTGAATTTTTTTTTAATTAAAAAAAATGTCTGTTTGTGCCCGTTCTTTTACCCCTTTATTGCCAACACTAGATGACCCGCGGCATAGCATACGCCGCTAATGATTTAGTGACGGGTAAAGACTTCCTGAAAGACACAATTGTCAAAATGGGGTGGGTTTGGGCAAACGACTGTGAGTGAATGAAAAGAAGAAACTCTTGAGAGACCCGTGGCGTAGCATACGCCGCAGACTTGCTCATAATAGACAGTGCAAAGAACGGTTGGGTGGGGTGCGGGGCGAGAGTACAGACACAAAAGGCAGCACTAAGTAAATAAATAAAACAAACCCGTAAAAACAACGGTTTTGACTATAAATCCCTTATATATGAGTCATAATTAAAAGTATTGATCATCTTCAAACGCGACAAACATTTACAGGCTGTATCTGCCTTAACTCCTGCTTTATAATCGGAGAGGTGAAAGGTCTGGGCACCGATCACTGGACCGAGCTCAGCGTGACCCGTAAAATGTAAACAAAAACACGCCGTTCATACGTTATACAAGGATAAACTAAAAATGCATTAATTTAATTACGGTACGTTTGATCGATCTGAAATTTTGATACGCTGCATTGTTAGGTGAGACGGGTCCGTGTGCCAAATGTCAGCTCGATCGGATCACGGGAAGTGGGTCATTTTTAAATCCCTTATATTAACTTCACCGCCGTCTCTCTCTGTCGTTGGGTCGTCATCTCATGGGCGGGCGGAAAAACGAAAGTCAAAAATGACCCACGTCCTGTGGTCCGATCGAGCTGAAATTTTGAAGGCAGTTTCGTATCGATGATAAAAACCATGTATCAAAATTTCAGATCGATCACATGTACCGTAATTGAATTATTGATTTTTTAGATTATTTTATTTATTCCTATGTATCATGTTATTTTTTGAGATAGAGTGTAAGGGTGCGTATTATATTGAACAACCTTTCTGTCGCCGCAATTAGGTGCGTATTTTATTGACAACACTTTTTATAAACATATTCCTGATCGGTGCGCATTATATTAAACATGTTTTACGACACAACTGCAATTTTGTATTTTTGGATGGTCTTGCGCTGCGTATAATGAACATTCTTTTAGTTACTTCTCGTGCATAAAGGATTTATAGTCAAAAACGTGTTTTTTTTTCGTTTTTAAAAAAAAATTAAAGATCAGGGTATGCGTGTATCGTTTAGAAAAATTGAATTATGTAACAACCGAATACAGTACAGATTGTTATGGATAGTCTCAGAGGGTAAAGAAGGCCATGAAGATTGATGATCCATTTCGAAGTGTCTTTTGGTGAGGATTAAACAATTAAAACCAAACAGACATTTATTTGTCACTGGTATTTTCATAATATTTTAGTTTTAACGACCAACGCCTTCATTAATTTAAAAGCAAGATGTTTTTTGGACATATTCGTTGACACTCACCATCAAAATCAATAATATTGTAACTGTCAAATTGCAGCGTGCTAAACCTCCCACTACACAGGTCAAATTACAGCGTCCTAAACCTCTCACTACACTGGTCAAATTACAGCGTGCTAAACCTCCCAGTACACAGGTCAAATTTTAGCGTGCTAAACCCCTCACTACACAGGTCAAATTACAGCGTGCTAAACCTCCCAGTGCTAAACCTCCCACTACACAGGTCAAATTACAGCGTGCTAAAGCTCCCACTACACAGGTCAAATTACAGCGTGCTAGAGCTCCCAGTGCTAAACCTCCCACTACAGTTACATAGGTCAAATTACAGCGTACTAAACCTCCCACTACACAGGTCAAATTACAGCGTGCTAAACCTCCCAGTGCTAAACCTCCCAGTACACAGGTCTCAGAACTTAACAGGCCCTCTCCTAAAAGGACCTCTCCTCAACCTCGTAAAAACCAACATCCCGTAAAAACCAACATCCCGTAAAAACCAACATCCCGTAAACTAAGTTTTAGCCGGCAACCTGAAGTCAAGATCCACAGGCAAAAAAGGTGGATTCACCACACTATTCACGTGATATGGATTAACCCAACAATTCACGTGATATCGATCATCAGTTTTTTCCGGCACAACTTTGCTGAATTTAGACATCAAACATTGTCTCTCTTAACACTTCCTGCAACACAGTGACACCATGACCCCATTCTATCTCCAGCATTCTTCCCCTCGCCCTCATTTCTTTCTGTCTGTTCATTCTTACTTTCTCCCCCCCCCCTTTCTCTCTCTCTCTCTCTCTATCTCTCTCTCTCTCTCTCTCTCTCTCTCTCTCTCTCTCTCTCTCTCTCTCTCTCTCTCTCTCTCTCTCTCTCTCTCTCTCTCTCTCTCTCCCTTCCTCTCTCTATTTTTTTCTGTCTCCACATTCATTTCTCTGTCAGTCTTTCTCTCAATTTCTCTCGTCACTCTCCTTCTTCACTCCACCCATCATTTTCTATTTGATTTGCATACTCAAATAATATGAATAGACAATAGTTTTTAAGCAGGGGGTATGGGGTACTTCTAAAAGTCAAACACTTGCAGGGGTAAAAGCCAGGCACGTGAAGTATATCATGAATAGAGCTGCACATACACCTCAAAGCTATTCCAACCACGGGGTCCCCGCAGCGTCACATTGGGGATTGGAGTGACTCAAGTTTACTGTTCATTCGAATGTCTGAACTGTGATGCCACTGGCTTCTTTGGAGGCTGGTATTGAGTTAGACGAAGACGGAACAATGCCACGAACCGTTAAGGTGGGACTAACTTGTTTAGACTGAAGGAGCCGCTCACATTGACAATAAGTCACAGGTGATTGAGATAGAGCGTTTTGTTTAATTGAGATGGATGTGGGAGAGTTTACTGCATGGGGGTGGAAGGGTTAAAGTTAATTACGCTTGATAAAACATAAATAATGTATTTTAAAAAAAAATTACAGAAATTATTTTTCTTTCCCCATAATTTAATACAAATGAATTACAGATATTCAGACCATTGAATAATTATGTATTTAAGAGAACTAGGTAATTGAATACCAGTGTATTTGATGGTTCTAGAATGTAGGTAATTGAATACTACTGAAATTATGACATCTATAAAATGAATTAAAAAATGTTGATTTCAGAGTTCTGGATAATTGAATACCGATGTATTTGATAGATCTAGATTATTGCCTACCAGTGTATTCAGCAAAGCTTTATTTTAAAATATGTTAATATTTTGATTTGGATTTCCCCCCATCTAAATATTAATGTCATTACGGGCCTTTGAATAGTAGAACTTTGCTTGGAAACACAAATGCCATTTGAAGGGAGACATTTTTTTTAATACTATTAATTAACTAACCGTTTTTTTTCTATTTGGTATCAGAGTCAATGTCTAAAACTGGATGTCTGATGTTTAATACTGAAACTCTGGATGTCTGATGTTCAATACTGAAACTCTGGATGTCTGATGTTCAATACTGAAACTCTGGATGTCTGATGTTCAATACTGAAACTCTGGATGTCTGATGTTCAATACTGAAACTCTGGATGTCTGATGTTCAATACTGAAACTGGCTGAAACTCTGGATGTCTGTGTTTAATACTGAAACTGGATGTCTGATGTTCAATACTGAAACTCTGGATGTCTGATGTTTAATACTGAAACTGGATGTCTGATGTTCAATACTGAAACTCTGGATGTCTGATGTTTAATACTGAAACTGGATGTCTGATGTTCAATACTGAAACTCTGGATGTCTGATGTTTAATACTGAAACTGGATGTCTGATGTTCAATACTGAAACTCTGGATGTCTGATGTTTAATGTTGAAACTGGATGTCTGATGTTTAATACTGAAACTGGATGTCTGATGTTTATTGTTGAAACTCTGGATGTCTGATGTTTAATACTGAAACTGGATGTCTGATGTTCAATACTGAAACTGGATGTCTGATGTTTAATACTGAAACTGGATGTCTGATGTTCAATACTGAAACTGGATGTCTGATGTTTAATACTGAAACTGGATGTCTGATGTTCAATACTGAAACTCTGGATGCCTGATGTTCAATACTGAAACTGGATGTCTGATGTTTAATGCTAAAACTAGATGTCTGATGTTTAATGCTAAAACTGGATGTCTGATGTTTAATACTGAAACTGGATGTCTGATGTTCAATACTGAAACTCTGGATGTCTGATGTTTAATGTTGAAACTCTGGATGTCTGATGTTCAATACTGAAACTGGATGTCTGATGTTCAATACTGAAACTCTGGATGTCTGATGTTCAATACTGAAACTGGATGTCTGATGTTTAATGCTAAAACTGGATGTCTGATGTTTAAAAGTGAAACTGGATGTCTGATGTTCAATACTGAAACTCTGGATGTCTGATGTTCAATACTGAAACTGGATGTCTGATGTTTGATGCTGAAACTGGATGTCTGATGTTTAATACTGAAACTGGATGTCTGATGTTCAATACTGAAACTCTGGATGTCTGAAGTTCAATACTGAAACTGGATGTCTGATGTTCAATAATGAAACTCTGGATGTCTGATGTTCAATACTGAAACTGGATGTCTGATGTTTAATGCTAAAACTGGATGTCTGATGTTCAATACTGAAACTCTGGATGTCTGATGTTCAATACTGAAACTCTGGATGTCTGATGTTCAATACTGAAACTGGATGTCTGATGTTCAATACTCAAACTCTGGATGTCTGATGTTTAATACTGAAACTGGATGTCTGATGTTCAATACTGAAACTCTGGATGTCTGATGTTTAATACTGAAACTGGATGTCTGATGTTCAATACTGAAACTCTGGATGTCTGATGTTTATTGTTGAAACTCTGGATGTCTGATGTTTAATACTGAAACTGGATGTCTGATGTTCAATACTGAAACTGGATGTCTGATGTTTAATACTGAAACTGGATGTCTGATGTTCAATACTGAAACTCTGGATGTCTGATGTTTAATGCTAAAACTGGATGTCTGATGTTCAATACTGAAACTCTGGATGTCTGATGTTTAATGTTGAAACTGGATGTCTGATGTTTAATACTGAAACTGGCTGTCTGATGTTCAATACTGAAACTCTGGATGTCTGATGTTTAATGCTAAAACTGGATGTCTGATGTTTAATACTGAAACTGGATGTCTGATGTTCAATACTGAAACTCTGGATGTCTGATGTTCAATACTGAAACTGGATGTCTGATGTTTAATGCTAAAACTAGATGTCTGATGTTTAATGCTAAAACTGGATGTCTGATGTTTAATACTGAAACTGAATGTCTGACGTTCAATACTGAAACTCTGGATGTCTGATGTTCAATACTGAAACTGGATGTCTGATGTTCAATACTGAAACTCTGGATGTCTGATGTTCAATACTGAAACTGGATGTCTGATGTTTAATGCTAAAACTGGATGTCTGATGTTTAATACTGAAACTGGATGTCTGATGTTCAATACTGAAACTCTGGATGTCTGATGTTCAATACTGAAACTGGATGTCTGATGTTTGATGCTGAAACTGGATGTCTGATGTTTAATACTGAAACTGGATGTCTGATGTTCATACTGAAACTCTGGATGTCTGATGTTCAATACTGAAACTGGATGTCTGATGTTCAATAATGAAACTCTGGATGTCTGATGTTCAATACTGAAACTGGATGTCTGATGTTTAATGCTAAAACTGGATGTCTGATGTTCAATACTGAAACTCTGGATGTCTGATGTTCAATACTGAAACTCTGGATGTCTGATGTTCAATACTGAAACTGGATGTCTGTGTTTAATACTGAAACTGGATGTCTGATTTTCAATACTGAAACTCTGGATGTCTGATGTTTAATACTGAAACTGGATGTCTGATGTTCAATACTGAAACTCTGGATGTCTGATGTTTAATACTGAAACTGGATGTCTGATGTTCAATACTGAAACTCTGGATGTCTGATGTTTAATACTGAAACTGGATGTCTGATGTTCAATACTGAAACTCTGGATGTCTGATGTTTAAAGTTGAAACTGGATGTCTGATGTTTAATACTGAAACTGGATGTCTGATGTTTATTGTTGAAACTCTGGATGTCTGATGTTTAATACTGAAACTGGATGTCTGATGTTCAATACTGAAACTGGATGTCTGATGTTTAATACTGAAACTGGATGTCTGATGTTCAATACTGAAACTGGATGTCTGATGTTCAATACTGAAACTCTGGATGTCTGATGTTTAATGCTAAAACTGGATGTCTGATGTTCAATACTGAAACTCTGGATGTCTGATGTTTAATGTTGAAACTGGATGTCTGATGTTTAATACTGAAACTGGATGTCTGATGTTCAATACTGAAACTCTGGATGTCTGATGTTTAATGCTAAAACTGGATGTCTGATGTTTAATACTGAAACTGGATGTCTGATGTTCAATACTGAAACTGGATGTCTGATGTTTAATACTGAAACTGGATGTCTGATGTTCAATACTGAAACTCTGGATGTCTGATGTTCAATACTGAAACTGGATGTCTGATGTTTAATGCTAAAACTAGATGTCTGATGTTTAATGCTAAAACTGGATGTCTGATGTTTAATACTGAAACTGAATGTCTGACGTTCAATACTGAAACTCTGGATGTCTGATGTTTAATGTTGAAACTCTGGATGTCTGATGTTCAATACTGAAACTGGATGTCTGATGTTCAATACTGAAACTCTGGATGTCTGATGTTCAATACTGAAACTGGATGTCTGATGTTTAATGCTAAAACTGGATGTCTGATGTTTAATACTGAAACTGGATGTCTGATGTTCAATACTGAAACTCTGGATGTCTGATGTTCAATACTGAAACTGGATGTCTGATGTTTGATGCTGAAACTGGATGTCTGATGTTTAATACTGAAACTGGATGTCTGATGTTCAATACTGAAACTCTGGATGTCTGATGTTCAATACTGAAACTGGATGTCTGATGTTCAATAATGAAACTCTGGATGTCTGATGTTCAATACTGAAACTGGATGTCTGATGTTTAATGCTAAAACTGGATGTCTGATGTTTAATACTTAAACTGGATGTCTGATGTTTAATGTTGAAACTGGATGTCTGATGTTTAATGCTGGAACTGGATGTCTGATGTTTGATACTGAAACTGGATGTCTGATGTTTAATCTTGAAACTGGATGTCTGATGTTTAATGTTGAAACTGGATGTCTGATGTTTAATGCTGGAACTGGATGTCTGATGTTTAATACTGAAACTGGATGTCTGATGTTCAATACTGAAACTGGATGTCTGATGTTTAATGCTAAAACTGGATGTCTGATGTTTAATACTGAAACTGGATGTCTGATGTTCAATACTGAAACTCTGGATGTCTGATGTTCAATACTGAAACTGGATGTCTGATGTTTAATGTTGAAACTGGATGTCTGATGTTTAATGTTGAAACTGGATGTCTGATGTTTAATGTTGAAACTGGATGTCTGATGTTCAATACTGAAACTGGATGTCTGATGTTTAATGCTAAAACTAGATGTCTGATGTTTAATGCTAAAACTGGATGTCTGATGTTTAATACTGAAACTGAATGTCTGACGTTCAATACTGAAACTCTGGATGTCTGATGTTCAATACTGAAACTGGATGTCTGTGTTTAATACTGAAACTGGATGTCTGATATTCAATACTGAAACTCTGGATGTCTGATGTTTAATACTGAAACTGGATGTCTGATGTTCAATACTGAAACTCTGGATGTCTGATGTTTAATACTGAAACTGGATGTCTGATGTTTAATGCTGAAACTGAATGCCTGATGTTTAATGTTGAAATTGGATGTCTGATGTTTAATGCTGAAACTGAATGTCTGATGTTTAATACTGAAACTGGATGTCTGATGTTTAATGCTGAAACTGAATGTCTGATGTTTAATGTTGAAGGATTTTTTTAAGATGACAGAAGTCCGCTAACTCCTCAATCTCCCCCCCCCCTCTTCCCTTATAGAAAGGAACGCCGAAATATCACCCTCTATTCTTGGTCACCTTTACGCCACCCCAAAAATTACAGCGCCCAGGGCCTAACCCTTCACCTCGATTCTGCACTACAACTGAATTACCGCCAGTCCTTCCTCGATCGATGGCTACTGGCTAATCTTCAGCTCCACTGTCCATTCTTGTCCACAGTCTGTTAGCCTGGTTTCAACAAATGGTGGCTTCCTCTCCTTGGCTTTCAGACTCTTTACTTGACAGTAACACATTGACTCTGACCACCCCCTCCCATCTCTTGGGCCCTTTCTCTGAGCCATCTTCTCTCGACCCTCTAAGTTGACACTGGCCACGTTTGCGGAGCCACCTTCCCACTCCCTCCCCCCTTTCCATCTCCTACTCCACACACGCCGATGCTCAAATTTCCATAAATACCGCAGTTCACCGGAAAAGGAAACAGGACACAAGTAGTGGTGGCTTTTATTTCCAGAAATTTTTTTCTTATTTTTTTCCCCCGTGCGTCTGGAGTCAACAATATCAGAACTAGGATTAGCCAAGAAAGTACCGCAATAAACAATAAATACCGTAGTTTACCGTAACACTGACATGTCAAGTTGTGTTGAGCAATCGATTCTGTGGATTGAAATATTGCCGTCATTACTATGGTAGTAAGGTAGCAAGTGCTTGGAATACGATGATTATACTCTTGACATTTCTCACTGGTATTTGAAAAGTCGTTAAGCTCTGACATTTTAAACGGGTCAACATGATTTTGATTTTATATTATAAAATATGTGTCAGTTTATTTAGTAATTACTAATTGTGATGTAGTCTTTGTTTTCGTGGTAAATTGTTAAATGTCAGAAGGAAATGAAAGCGAAGTGTTGGATGATGTCGACCTCGTTAGCATTAAGCCTTCTCTTGTGTGTGAGTCCACTTTGGTGTACCGTTGTGTAGTTAAACATAGCAAATAGATATGAATACTTTTAACTTAAGTGGGGGAAGCTGATGGATGTCTGATAGGCCACTTACAATCCTATGACTAGCGTGCACTTATTGGCCTATATAAATATAATACGACAAGTTTGCAGCAGTTGATTTGTGGACGGTGCTTAACAGTTTTAAAAAAAAATTATGTAAAGTGTAAATAATGACGGGTCGATATATCTCTAAAAAAAAACAAATTGCGTTTTAGAAGTGAACAGAACTTCCTGAACATTTTACAATGTCTTGCACAATAGGGGGAGACTTAATTGAGTCCTTTATTGCCCGTGGAGCTCATGAGATTGTAATGTTTACAGTTGTTTGTTTTTGTAAGTGGTCCCCATAGCGATGTGTTCTAAGACGGTTTAAGCGGTCCCCATAGCGATGTGTTCTAAGACGGTTTAAGCGGTCCCCATAGCGATGTGTTCTAAGACGGTTTAAGCGGTCCCCATAGCGATGTGTTCTAAGACGGTTTAAGCGGTCCCCATAGCGATGTGTTCTAAGACGGTTTAAGCGGTCCCCATAGCGATGTGTTCTAAGACGGTTTAAGCGGTCCCCATAGCGATGTGTTCTAAGACGGTTTAAGCGGTCCCCATAGCGATGTGTTCTAAGACGGTTTAAGCGGTCCCCATAGCGATGTGTTCTAAGATGGTTTAAGCGGTCCCCATAGCGATGTGTTCTAAGACGGTTTAAGAGCACTAGTTGTTAAATTTGAACTACACAACCTGTTGTTAAAAATGTTCAATGGTCTAAAACGATTACAAATCCATTTAAATACATTGACCGTTTTTGTTTTCTCAAGCCGACCATTACAATCATTGTGTTGCTTGACTGGCATGATTGGGAAGCCACAACTCTCTAGCTTGTTTTCATTTGCTTTGAGAGATGTGTCATTTTTAGAGTAGTCATTCATTTTTATCACTTCGTAAAAAGATTTTTGGCAAAAATTTTTGCAACACAACACAAATTTAAATATAGCAATTAAATATATCTACGTATTAAAAACATAACACCTCACTTTAATACTTTCAGGTTGAACCCACTCAACTGTGTTGAAAGACTGCCTTCGGGGACATGTAAAAATGGATTCCTTTGGTATTGGTCACGGGATTAACTCATCAGTGTCGGAGAAAATTGGATTACATCTTGCCGTGGGCCGGGCGACTGTGAGGCGAGTGCCATGTCCATCGTTGTGACGGGTGGACCACGCTGACCGAGGCTCTTGTCCTTGACCCCCCCCCCGGAAGGTGACCGACGACGTCAACATGAAGGAAACTCAGGATGGGGACGGTGACCCGGATGCGGGCTCCCAGCGGCACCACAACCACAACAACAACCACACCAACCACATCGGCAGCAGCGAGGGCGTCAACGGCAGCCCTCAGCGCCCTCCCAGGCTTCAGCGCAGCAGCACGGAGGTCAGCGTGGGGACGGCCACGGTCAGCAGCAGCGATGACACCCAGGCGACCCAGCGGGTCACGCCCTACGAGAGGCTGTCCCAGGACCTCAGCAACGACCAGAAGGTCATCAAGGAGATCACCCTGGGGAGGAGGATTGCCTTCTACAGAATCAGGGGGGAGATCGGCACGGGGAACTTCTCTCAGGTCAAATTGGGGATTCACGCACTGACCAAAGGTAAGAAGCAGAGAGTGACCGGGGGGGGGAGGGGTTGTCTTTCAACATGAATTCCTAAATTTCCCATTTAATAAATTGATTTGAATTATTGTCATTGCAGCCTAAAGTTTTCAAAAGTAATTTTGTTTAGAAACTTAATATTGTAAGCAACAACAAAAAAAAGTTGCTGGCTTCAGTTTTGGAGCATTTATCTGGATCGATGTTGGTCTTCAAACTAAATGTTTCATTAGCTGCCTTCAAACTAAATGTTTCATTAGCTGCCTTCAAACTAAATGTTTCATTAGCTGCCTTCAAACTAAATGTTTCATTAGCTGTCTTCAAACTAAATGTTTCATTAGCTGCCTTCAAACTAAATGTTTCATTAGCTGCCTTTAAACTAAATGTTTCATTAGCTGCTTTAAACTAAATGTTTCATTAGCTGCTTTAAACTAAATGTTTCATTAGCTGCCTTTAAACTAAATGTTTCATTAGCTGTCTTCAAACTAAATGTTTCATTAGCTGTCTTCAAACTAAATGTTTCATTAGCTGTCTTCAAACTAAATGTTTCATTAGCTGTCTTCAAACTAAATGTTTCATTAGCTGTCGTTAATGAATTTTTGCATTTATAAATTCACCTTAGCAATTTACCTAGACTTGGTTGTTCTTGCCTTAAATGAATGATTTAAACCTATTTTCAGTGTGATATATGAAACAATTTTATTGAAATTTACTTTATTGCAATTTTTTTAATGATGACATGTGTATAAATCCATAGAAAATTCAAAAATCAAAATCAAAATCTTCATAATGGCAATCATTTATTGGATACATGTTAATTTAATCAATAAGAGCCAGAGAACATTAAGTGTGCGACACTTACAATTCCTTTAGTTTATATGTCTAATACATTGAAAAGACCATGTCATCCTTCTACTAAATCCAAGTACTATGTACTTAGAAAATGATCCCTGAGGTGGGGGGCTGCAATCAGGCTAGGGGCCGTCCATAAAGTTCGTCACGCTCCAGAGGGGGGAGAGGGTGTAAGAAAGTGTGACAGTTTGCGACAGTGGGGGATCCGGCCATGTGTGACGTCACTGTGTTTTATATTAAATTTTAATAATTTTGTTAATAAAAAACAAGATTTTTGTTCGAAAGTGTGACGTACTTTAGGGGGGGGGTCCGAGATTGTGACAGGGGGGAGGGGGGAGTTAAAAATGTTCAAAAATAGCGTGACGTACTTTATGGATGGCCCCCTAGGCAGAAAGGAAGCTATCAAACCGGGAAGGGGTGGGCCTTGTTATCAAATTACTTAGCCTGCTGTTGGTTGGTTGGACTGTAACTTTATTTAAGGAATTCCATAAGTACAAGAGGAGAACAGTTAAATAACTGAAGTCTGGAGAATCAAAATGGTCTGGCAAGAGTGTTCTTTTCTTTGACCTTTATCAGAGATTTTACTTAGAAATTTAAGTAACTGACCTAACGGTGTTTATCTGCTCTTTTATTTGAATACTTGCTACAGCTTTACCGCAATAAATTCAAACCAAACACGTTTAAACTGTTCTCCAAACAAGCCAACGTGGCTCAATTAAATAATTTATCCAATAAAGATTTCAAATATATGCCAGACTTTGATGAAATTAAAACCCTAACAAGATCATTAGCCCTAAATGGCAGCCAGCTCCAATTTTAATTAAAGGCGAAGAACTGATTAATAATTGAACCAATCTCAGCTGAATAAACTGTCAATTAAAATCTATATGTGATAAAAAGGAACATTTATGATTATAATTATTTTATGAAATAATTATTGAAGTAGTAGGTGATACATAGTAGAAGTAGTAGGTGATACATAGTAGAAGTAGTAGGTGATACATAGTAGAAGTAGTAGGTGATACATAGTAGAAGTAGTAGGTGATACATAGTAGAAGTAGTAGGTGATACATAGTAGAAGTAGTAGTTGATACATAGTAGAAGTAGTAGGTGATACATAGTAGAAGTTGTAGGTGATACATAGTAGAAGTAGTAGGTGATACATAGTAGAAGTAGTAGGTGATACATAGTAGAAGTTGTAGGTGATACATAGTAGAAGTAGTAGGTGATACATATTAGAAATAGTATGTGATACATAGTAGAATTAGTAGGTGATACATAGTAGAAGTAGTAGGTGATACATAGTAGAAGTAGTAGGTGATACATAGTAGAAGTAGTAGTTGATACATAGTAGAAGTAGTAGGTGATACATAGTAGAAGTTGTAGGTGATACATAGTAGAAGTAGTAGGTGATACATAGTAGAAATAGTATGTGATACATAGTAGAAGTAGTATGTGATACATAGTAGAAATAGTATGTGATACATAGTAGAAATAGTATGTGATACATAGTAGAATTAGTATGTTATACATAGTAGAAATAATATGTGATACATAGTAGAAATACTATGTGATACATAGTAGAAGTAGTGTGTGATACATAGTAGAAGTAGTTGGTGATACATAGTAGAAATAGTATGTGATGCATAGTAGAAGTAGTAGGTGATGCATAGTAGAAGTAGTAGGTGATACATAGTAGAAGTAGTAGGTTCTACATAGTAGAAGTAGTAGGTTCTACATAGTAGAAGTAGTAGGTTCTACATAGTAGAAGTAGTAGGTGATACATAGTAGAAATAGTATGTGATACATAGTAGAAGTAGTAGGTGATACATAGTAGAAGTTGTAGGTGATACATAGTAGAAGTAGTAGGTGATACATAGTAGAAATATTATGTGATACATAGTAGAAATAGTATGTGATACATAGTAGAAATAGTATGTGATACATAGTAGAAATAGTATGTGATACATAGTAGAAGTAGTATGTGATACATAGTAGAAGTAGTAGGTGATACATAGTAGAAATAGTATGTGATACATAGTAGAAATAGTATGTGATACATAGTAGAAGTAGTAGGTGATACATAGTAGAAGTAGTAGGTGATACATAGTAGATTAGTTGGTGATACATAGTAGAAGTAGTATGTGATACATAGTAGAAATAGTATGTGATACATAGTAGAAATAGTAGGTGATACATAGTAGAAATAGTATGTGATACATAGTAGAAGTAGTAGGTGATACATAGTAGAAATAGTATGTGATACATAGTAGAAATAGTATGGGATACATAGTAGAAGTAGTAGGTGATACATAGTAGAAGTAGTAGGTGATACATAGTAGAAGTAGTAGGTGATACATAGTAGAAGTAGTAGGTGATGCATAGTAGACGTAGTAGGTGATACATAGTAGAAGTAGTAGGTGATGCATAGTAGACGTAGTAGGTGATGCATAGTAGACGTAGTAGGTGATACATAGTAGAAGTAGTAGGTGATTGTTGTTGTTCGTTCGTCGATTCGACGAAGACCACTCTAGTCATCCGAGGGTTGCTGGGACTGGCTTTGTTTGTGCGTGCGCAGATGGCTGATGAGGCCGATTCTTGCACGGAAGGTTCGGGAACAGAAGGGACATGGGGCGAGTGGCACATCTCCAGGAGGGTTGACAGCACGGGCCTTTCGGGCTTGCCTCTTCATTTCTGCGGAGGTGATCTGGTTTGCCTCGCATGACTTGGCACCTTCGTGGATGGAAGAACGCCAGGTGGAACGGTCCATTGCAGCAAGTTCCCACGTGTCTGGGTTGATGGCAAACGTTTTCAGTGAGGCTTTCAGTGTGTCTTTGAAGCGTTTCTTTTGCCCACCGTGGGACCGCTGGCCATGCTGGAGCTCGCAATAGAAGAGTCTCTTTGGCAGTCTCTCGTCTGGCATTCGCACCACGTGCCCTGCCCAACGAAGCTGGGACCTGCATCAGGAGTGTGAATATGCTGGGGAGACCTGCCTTGGTCAGTACCACTGTGTCTGGTATTTTATCCTGCCACTTTATGCCGAGGATCTTCCTGAGGCTTGTTGAATGAAAGTGGTTAAGCTTCCTAGCATGGCGCTGATACACAGACCATGTTTCACACGCATATAGCAGTGTGGGGAGCACCACCGCCCTGTACACTTTCAGCTTGGTCTGGATGGTAATGCCTCTTCTGTTCCAGACATTTGGGTACAACCTGCCAAAAGTGGAGCTGGCTCTGGCAATTCTGACGCTCACTTTGTCATCGATGGTGACATTTTGCGACAGTGTGCTGCCTAGGTATGTGAACCGTCGCAATGTGTTGAGTCTCTGGCCGTTGACAGTGATGTTGGGCTCAACGTAGGGCCGTCCAGGCGCAGGCTGATGGAGGACTTCAGTCTTCTTGGTGTTGATCGTCAGACCAAAGTTTGTGCAGGCGCTGGAGAACAGGTTAACGCTGCGTTGCATGTCGGCTTCTGAGACAGCGTTGAGGGCACAGTCATCAGCAAACTGGAGGTCTCTGATGATGTCTTTCATAACCTTGGTTTTTGCATGGAGCCTCCGAAGGTTGAACAGTTTGCCATCTGTGCGGTACCTCAGGTTGACACCAACACCCTCGTCTCTGAAGGCCTCTGTCAGCATGGCGGAAAACATGAGGCTAAACAGTGTTGGTGCCAGGACGCAGCCCTGCTTGACACCGTTTGTGACTGTGAAAGGATCAGAAAACTCTCCGCTGTCCTGGACTCTGGCCTGCATGCCCTCGTGGAATTGTCTCACCAAGACGATGAATTTCCTTGGGCAACCGTACTTGGCCATTATCTTCCACAGACCCTCTCTGCCAACGGTGTCAAAAGCCTTGGTCAGGTCGACATAGGTGGAGAACAGGTTGAAGTTCTGCTCCTGACATTTCTCTTGCAGCTGCCTGGCAGCGAACACCATGTCGATGGTCCCTCGCTCTTTTCGGAATCCACACTGACTTTCAGGCAGGTGGACCGTGAGGCGGTTGAGCAGGATTCTGGCAAGGATCTTTCCTGCGATAGATAGCAGGGATATGCCTCTGTGGTTGTCACAAGCCTGTCTACTTCCTTTTTGCTTATAAAGATGTATGATGGAGGCATCTTTGAAGTCCTGCGGGATCGTCTCTTGCTGCCACACCAAGAGAAATAGATGGGGGGGGCCTTTCAGTCAGGGCTGTTCCTCCCTTCTTGTAGACCTCAGCTGGTATGGCGTCAGAACCAGGTGCTTTGCCACTGGAGAGAAGATAAATTGCTTTCTGGGTCTCGAGCAAGGTTGGGGGGGTCATCCAGTGCTTTGTTTGTGGGCACTTGGGGGAGACGATTGATGGCTTCTTCGTTGATTGTCGAAATGTTCGACCCACCTCTTCAAGATCTTCTCTTTGTCTGTGATGAGAGTGTTACCGTCTGCGCTGAGGAGGGGGTTTGATCCTGAGGGCGTGGGGCCATACACTTCTTTCAAAGCGTTGTAGAAGTTTTTATAGTCACGCTTGTCTGCATAGCCTTGGATCTCGTCGGCTTTGTTGCTGAGCCAATCGTCTTGCATCTGACGGAGCTTTTGCTGTACAGTTCTGCGTATGTTGTTGAGTGCATCTCTCCTTGCCATGGACCTGGGGTTATTGAGGTAAGCTTGGTGTAGGAGGTGTTTCTCATCCAATAACTGCTTGATGTCTTCGCAGTTCTCATCGAACCAGTCCTTGTTTCCTGGTCTGGTGCCCCAAAGTCTCTGAAGCTGTGGTGTAAATCAGCTCTCTGAGTGACGCCCAGTCTGCCTCCACGTTCTGGTTGCCTGGAGAGGTGGATTTCAAGCGCTCTTCCAGAGCATCCACCAAGGACTGCTTGCAGCTGGCGGTCATTAGTTTGGCAACATTTAGCCGTTTGGGGGTCTTCTTCCCTTGCGGGCGCCGTTTCGGCTGAATGCGGATGTTGAGCTTGGTGATGATGAGGCGGTGGTCTGTCCAGCATTCAGCGCCACACATGGACTTGGTCACTCAAACATCCTGCCTGTCCCTCTTCCTCACGATGGCGTAGTCAATAAGATGCCAGTGCTTCGAGCGGGGGTGCATCCATGACGTCCGGTTACGCGTTGGGAGGCGTAAGATCGTGTTGGTGATCAGCAGTTCATGGTCAGCGCAGGTCTGGAGTAAAAGAAGACCGTTGCTGTTGCAGTGACCCACTCCATGATGACCAAGGACTCCTTCCCAGGCAACGTTGTCCTTTCCAACTCTTGCGTTGAAGTCACCTAGCAAGATGAGTTTGTGCGCCTTTGGAACGTCGGCAATGACTGTGAAGTTCTTCATAAAACTTTGCCTTCACTTCATCTGTATTGGTCATGGTTGGAGCGTAGGCACTGATGATGGTGAGGTGTTTCTTTCCAGCCAGTGGGAGTTTCATGGTCATGAGCCTGTCATTCACTCCCTTGGGAAGTCCAGCCAGCTTTCGGACAAGAGTTGTCTTAACTGCAAACCCAACGCCTGCTTCACGCATCTCCTCCCTGGGTCTGCCACGCCAGTAAAATGTGTAGCCAGATCCTCTTTCACAGAGCTCTCCTTCTCCCGCGAGCCTGGTCTCGCTCAGGGCTGCGACGTCGATGCCGTATCTAGCGAGTTCTTTTCCAATCAGGGCTATTCTCCTCTGTCCGCATCGTCCATGTCCATGAGTGTGCGCACATCCCATACGCCCAATATAAGAGGAACTATCCTCGTTTGCTTTTTTGGTTTCGACCGCTGGTATAGGGTCCCCACCAGCCGCGGTGTGCTGGCTAGGGTAGGCTGGAGCAGGCAATGTTTAGGGCAACTTTTCTAGCCCCTTCCTCATGCCATGGAGGTGAGCAGTGCATTGCTGAAGAGGGCTGCTCAGTCGCTCAGGGGGCTGCCGGACTCCACCACTGCTCCGTGTCAGCGAAGAACGACCCAATGCCCTGGGCCGCCTGTGTGCAGGGTTGCGGCTACGGCTCACAGTGTACCCACACCTGCCGCTTCGTCGCTTACCTGTTGCCACAGGACTTGTCGGTGACTGATGGGATGGGATGGATGACAAAAGTGACTTGCGCGATGACTTGGATTTAAGTGAGAAAGAGTTGCGCAGTTCGTCGATCTCACTCTCTCGCCCGAGACCATCTTGAACCAGCGGCAGGACAAAGTCGAGACGGCCGGTGATGGAGTTGGGTGCAGTGGATGGCCATGATGTCCTGTGTGTCTTGTCATGCCCTTAGCGTTCCACAACGCTTTGCTGAGAATCGCCTTTTTGACCGTTGACCAACTAGTGGTTCTTCCGCTCTGTCCACCGAATCCAGTCTTCACGTGCATAGGTAGACATACCTAGATCACCGAGGGTTTGAGACCCGTCGGCTACCCTCACCAGGTTTAGCCAGCCAGTCGAAGCCGTTGCCCGGGGTGTGGCCACTGTGCACGCTACAGTTTCTAGGAGCCACTGGTGAGAGCTGAGTGACAAGTGGGGACCAAGGGTGGACGAACTACCCCCAAGAGAGTACGACGTGTTCACCCACCGGAGTAGGTGACACATAGTAGAAGTAGTAGGTGACACATAGTAGAAGTAGTAGGTGATACATAGTAGAAGTAGTAGGTGATACATAGTAGAAGTAGTAGGTGATACATAGTAGAAGTAGTAGGTGATATATAGTAGAAGTAGTAGGTGATACATAGTAGAAGTAGTAGGTGATACATAGTAGAAGTAGTAGGTGATACATAGTAGAAGTAGTAGGTGATACATAGTAGAAGTAGTAGGTGATACATAGTAGAAGTAGTAGGTGATACATAGTAGAAGTAGTAGGTGATACATAGTAGAAGTAGTAGATGATACATAGTAGAAGTAGTAGGTGATACATAGTATAATAAGCTGCTTGTAACCTGTGAGATGAGAAGAGTTTCTCATAGACTTTATTATTTACTCATAGACACAGCCAGGGTAAGGATAATAATGAAGACTATTTTCAGCATCCCCTTTTTGTAAAAAAAATATATTTGCTCATCAGTCAAAAAATAGAGTAACTAACTATACATTGTGTTCTACCTCCCTTGATTTAGGTGCATGGGGTCCTATGTCCACTACTCCCCCCCGCCCCCCCCCCACCACAATACCGTTATTGTACTGTGAGTGATAATATCCCCCCTCACATTTTCTCCCAAGCTGGTTTCCAACGATTCCAAGTGTTAAAAAATATAACAAAACACCAACTAAACTAACCACAACAAAAAAAATTTTTTTTAAATTTAATTTTTAAAAATAACAAGCAGATGGAAATTTTTGGTTTTATTCAAAGTAATTTAAAGAGTAGTAAATTGATCTTATTACCAATTAAAATTTAATAATTTGGCTAATTATAATTGGACCAATATTGGAGGGGTGGAAAAGCTTGGCTACTACTAGTCAGGGTGTTGTTTTTTTTTGGAGGGGGGGGGTATAGCCACTGGTTATGCTCAGGTAGCATGATCTTGTTGTCAAGAGATCAATAACACATCTTCTTTTTCAACATTACCCTAATTCAACATGCTTTAATTAAAAGCCATTAAAATAAATTGCATTTTGAAAATGAAAACAAATTATGTCCACTTACTACGCCACTTATATTAACGGTGTTTTCCCAAGTTTCATTGGCTCTGATAATTGCTCTCAGATATTTTGTTTAGTGTTTGTTTTGGTCTCAATACAAGCGAGGGATATATAATGAATATTCACTGCAAATAAAATAGACTGCACATTATTGTCATCCCAAAAGAAGGGTATTTGCTTGATTTGTATGATAACTGAATTGAACCACATAGTTTGGTATAAATGTATGAAACTTAAAAATTACCTACAGACTTTTAAAGGGAAAGCTGATTTTCTTTTGTTTACTTTTGAAAAATAATATTATTTGATTACATTTTAACTAAGGATGTTAAACGATAATCGGATATCCGATTATCGGTTTTGAAAACGATAATCGGTTATGAATTTCCCAAACCGATTATCGAATTTATTTATTATTTATTTTTAAAATCATTTCCGTGTGAAAACGTCAAAAAATATTCGAACAAAATTTATTCCCGCATTTGCTGACATTTTCATCCAATAACGCCGCCAAGATGTCTTTATTTATAAGTTTTGAGCGTTCCGTGCAGTGTGTTTGTAAATTAATACATTTATTGTTTGGCGATAAGTGTAACGTCATTACGTTCATTTGATGTCCGGAATCGACAAAAATAGAAGTTATAAATGCAGTCTCTATTGCCGAAATAATGATGTAGGCTAGACATAAAATGCAATTTCCCACATTACGTATTGCGTATGACATCATTTCATTAATTCCACCGTTTCCACACCATCTTCGCCAGCCCTAGAAATTAGAAACAGCTCTGGGTGGGACGGCATTTCCTTAACTCAACGAAACTTGCCACGTAATTTCTTGAATTAAAATAAGTATAAAAGGTCGATGCGATTTCAAATTCAATTACAGTCAGTTCGACCTTGGAGTCAGTTCAACATTAAAAATATTAACTTTTATACAAATCAAAATTAAGTTTACAAATATGGCTGGTCGAATAAATAAATATGATGTGTAAATTTATTTGAAATTATTTTGACTTTAATTAATTTTTTAAACCTATTTTTTAACGTCCATAAAGTACGCCACGCTCCGGAGGGGGGAGGGGGTGTAAGAAAGTGTGACAGTTTGTGACAGGGGGAGGGGGGTCCGGGCATGTGTGACGGCACGCTGTTTTATATTAAATTTTAATTATTTTGTTAATAAAAAACGAAATGTTTTTTCGAAAGTGTGACGTACTTTGGTGGGGGGGGGGTCCCCCTCTAGATTTGTGACAGTTTGTGACGGGGGGAGGGGGGAGTTGAAAATTGTCAAAAACAGCGTGCCGTTCTTTATAGACGCCCCCTTTGGACATTTCGTATCTATTGTTTGTCTCCTAGTTCTACCAAGCTTGATTGCAACTCAGTTAATTTATTTTTGTTTATTAATGATATTATGTTGCTTAATAAATAACGTTTTTTTTAAACAAAATAAACATACAGTAGATATGTGACTTGCTTTACAAGCCCCAATGCCCAATGATAAAATAATCATTGTCTTCCTTACAACCAACACCAATTAATAGCTCACCCCTCACATTACTCAGAATTCATTGACAAGATTTATGTGTATCTGCGGTGTGGTAGCAACTGAGCGTCAAGTCAAGCACGTTGCTTTCCTTGCAAGCAATAATGATATATATATATATATATATATATATATCATATATTGCTTGCAAGGAAAGCATATATTATATATGCCCATTAATAGCTCACCCATCGCGTCGTTCAGATTTCATTGATACAACGGTGTGGCCGCAAGGGCGTGAGCATATAGAAGTGTACCCACGTCCCACGTCCTCATTGATAGATTTATGAGCCTCTGACCACCCAACATCGGCGTAGGCTTACTGTAAAATGCTAAATTATGGTGCATCTTATTTACCGTAGGCACCCTAAGATTCTGAACACACTGCAACAGTTATAAGAAAATATTGCTATGAAGTCAGCAGTAAAACGAAAATCGGTTTAAAATCGGATTTAAATAACCGAAAATCGGTTTTTAAAAAAAAACCAAAAAAAAACACGAAATTAACGTCCCTAATTTTAACCTTTTATTTAAACCAACCATTAAAAAATAAATTGTTTTAATATCGGCACATAGACTGACTCTGGGGCATTTCAAAATGTTAAATCATTGTATTTTATGTTTGAATTTGAGGCCTTTCTACCTTACTCAGATGAAGCATACCAATTACAAACCTTTTAAATTCATAAATAAAAACACACTATCATATTGTTTACCACACAGACATAAAATGGACTTTATTGTCCACTATATATAATCCTGGCTTCTTCTATGATGTTAATGGCACAATATAACAATTTATTATATCTATTGAAAACTGGGCCAGTGAATTAAAACGCTAAAACGTTCTGCTGGCACTAAGAATAACCATGAGAAGATTTCCCTCTCCTCCCACCCCATCTTTTAGTTTGCATAACTTTATTGACAAAATTTATTTATTTTTTTTAAGCAACCAGGCCTGAAAAGACACATGTTATTACTCTCCCCTAAGTGTGCCCCAGGATAAGAAATTACCAAAATTCTGTCAGTCAACCACACATTGATTTTTGTATTTGTGTTTTATAAAATGTTATAAATATAATTTTTTTACAAGCTTCAGCCTCCTTAGTAACCATACAAACAACTCAATCATATTTGCGTTCGCCAATAAGATTTCAGTTGCATCTAGGAATCTAGGGTTGCCAGGTGGCTGTCTCAAAAATACCGGACGCTAGTGTCGAATTTTGTCGATGGCACAATATTTCAATGTAAAATGTCCGGTATTGCTTCCATTTTTCCACTGGATAAATAACGATAATACCGGACAGTCCGGTACAAACCCGGACATCTGGCAACCCTAGTTGCATCATTGGTCTTCGGGGGACTTCATTTTCTCTAAGGACTGTATCATTTATGAATATTAAAATTTGGCTTCTAAAATTCTGAAGAATTTTTTTTAAACTTTAATATATTTGTTTAAAAAAACAATTCTTATTTGAAATAATACAATAAAAACATTATTTAAAAACCTTTGCATTCCACAGAAAAAGTTGCAATAAAAATATTAGACAAAACAAAATTGGATCAAAAGACTCAGCGACTTTTGTCTCGAGAAATAACATCCATGGAGCGACTTCACCATCCGAATATTATACGACTGTATGAGGTGGTCGAAACCCTTGCCAAGCTTCACATCATCATGGAATTCGCTGGCGGAGGGGAGCTTTTCACAAAGATTTCAAATGAAGGGAGATTACCGGAGGCTGATGCAAAGTCTATATTTGCCCAGCTGGTGGCTGCAGTAGAGCACATGGTAAATAGTACATTGTAGATGTACATAGCATACAGATCTATGCTATTTTACATGTAGGATTTTTCACATATAATAATATAAAATTATGATAGGCATAATTAACAATGAACTAAAAAAAATTCAATTTTAATAAATTACAGAAACTAAATAAAAAATATTATATTTCATTCTTAATATCAAAAATTAGACCAAAAAGCAGACACACCATAACGTTATAATTAATAAAGTTCACTAAGTAAGCAACATTGTGCCCCCAAAAAAATTCACAAAAATTTATTTCGAATATTAAACATATTTACATTTGTTCTATATTAAATTGGAATCCTTTGGCTTTATGAGGTAGCTTTACTACCCTTCTGTAGCTTTACTACCCTTCTGTAGCTTTACTACCCTTCTGTAGCTTTACTACCCTTCTGTAGCTTTACTACCCTTCTGTAGCTTTACTACCCTTCTGTAGCTTTACTACCCTTCTGTAGCTTTACTACCCTTCTGGAGCTTTACTACCTTTCTGTAGCTTTACTACCCTTCTGTAGCTTTACTACCCTTCTGTAGCTTTACTACCCTTCTGTAGCTTTACTACCCTTATGTAGCTTTTCTACCCTTCTGTAGCTTTACTACCCTTCTGTAGCTTTACTACCCTTCTGTAGCTTTACTACCCTTCTGTAGCTTTACTACCCTTATGTAGCCTTACTACCCTTCTGTAGCCTTACTACCCTTCTGTAGCTTTACTACCCTTCTGTATTTTACTACCCTTCTGTAGCTTTACTACCCTTCTGTAGCTTTACTTCCCTTCTGTAGCCTTACTACCCTTCTGTAGCCTTACTACCCTTCTGTAGCTTTACTACCCTTCTGTAGCTTTACTATCCTTCTGTAGCTTTACTACCCTTCTGCAAATTCTTACTTTGCTTTTAAAAAAATAAAAAAATAATTTGCTGCCATTAAGGGCATTTAAAATTATCTACAATTTTTTATTTCATTTATTTATTTTAATTTTTACCCTTAATTTTCTTCTATATTTAATTAATTAATTGTATGTTTTCATCGAGAATTAATTTTACAAAAGAATATTTTAATATTTATTTTATGGAAAAAATATTAAGGGCCAACTGTATGAGATACTAAATTTTATATTAAATTTGATTTATTTCAGCATGACAACAACATTATTCACAGAGATTTAAAAGCTGAAAATGTCTTCTACGCCAACGCCAGATGGATTAAAGTTGGGGACTTTGGCTTCAGCACTATTTCTCGCACAAGTGAAACACTGAATACATTTTGTGGTTCTCCCCCCTACGCAGCCCCAGAGCTTTTCAAAGATGAGCATTACTATGGTGTCTTTGTGGATATCTGGGCATTAGGCATTCTTCTCTATTTCATTGTGACAGGGCTGATGCCGTTCAGGGCAGAAACTGTGGCCAAGTTAAAAAAGTGCATTCTTGACGGAAGCTACAGTGTGCCCTCCTATGTCTCAGACAGATGTGTCTTTTTGATACGCAGTATTTTAAAGCATATCCCGCAGGACCGGTTCACGATTGCTGAGATAAAGCGCAGCGAGTGGCTTGAGAATCAGGAATTTCCTGGTCCTCTTGAACCTTATAACCTCAACCCCAGCCTAGACACATCTATGATTAACGAAGAGGAACGGGAAGCTCGGATCATTCTCAGCAATTTGGGAATAAGAGAGGATCATTTGAAACAAGCCAGTATTAGGGACTCCCGTAGCAGTATCACAGGCACCTATCGCATCGTACTGCACCGTGTACAGAAGAAAAATTCTGGATTATTGGAGTCCACGGTTGACCCAGTGATAGATAAACGAGAGTCGAGTTCGAACTCTGTCATTGAGAAAAGGAGAACAAAGCGATTCACCCCATCGAACAACACTCGGTCTGTTGGTAGTAAGCCTCAGTCCCGCACATGTCATATTCTGTGATAAATACAATTTCCGCCCCATTTTAAGATTTTGACAATGTTATCATGTTGATCACTCATTCCAGTAAACCTGAGATAGCATAGACTTAAGTTCACTTATCAATTATTGTTGATGTGGATGTGTGTTCACTAAATGAATGGTAAGATTTGTTTTTAAAAATGTTTTAAAATTTATTCCACACTAAAACACTGTTACACCCATTCACTGTAAGAATTTGATAATCTATTGTTGCATGTAAGTTAAAAATATTCAATAATATTTTACTTTTTGGTGCTAAATGTATATGGTGTAACAATGAACAAGAAGAATTTTAAGCTTGTTAATTCATTTATTTGATACTAGTATTGGAAATAAAGTAAAATAGTTAAAGAAAAAAAATTAAGCTTTTAAAAAAAATAATGTAAACATAAAATAATGTTTATTTAAGAATATGTATTTATTCTCAGTTCTTGAAAAATTGAAAACTAAATAACCAGTAATATGAAACTTCAGAGAGAGCTCTCTCTCCCCTCCAACAATTTTGATTCAGGAATATTCCTGAGCTATATAAACATCAATACACTATATATATTTACATTTATAAGGTACAACTATTTTAACTTTGATAAGTGCAAGACTGTATATTCAGTTGTAATGTAAGGATATATGTTTAAACTGTATCTGTGACTGCTGTCTTGACATCCATCTGTGATTATGATGACTTCTTCTCCAGTGCTGGTCGCTGGTTATCACTTACTTACTCAAGGATATTGTTCATAATAGATAAATCTTGTGGGTTTTTACTTGACAGAGATTAGTGAATTATGGTGGCTTATTGACTGTTAAATAGTTATTCTGTTTAGGTGGAGAAAAATGTTTAGAGTCCATATGTTTTTTTAAAAATGTTAAATTCAAATAAAGAATTCTCAAAATATGTAAATTACGTCCTTAAATCTTTCATCAATTAAATTGATGAACATTTTTACAAAAGAAAAATTGTGAATGCTAGATTTATCTACTAAAGTCTTTGATTAAAGTCCTAGTAAATATAGCAATAAACAAAAATGAGCCTTTAAAAAAAAATCAATAAATAAGAGACAGAGTATAGTAAAAAATAATTTTAAAAAATATATGTTTATAAAACTATTTTTCTCATCCCATAACATGTGCGTAAATGAATTTTGATAAGAGTTGAAAGTAATTAATTAGAATTTCCATGCCACATGCATTCTTTTTTTTGTAATGGAAAATTATTATTTTAATAGCAATGTACACATTTATTTAAAGTACAAAGTTATGTGTCTTTGTAATATTTCTCTGTTGTTCAAATTGTCCCTAAGTATTAATTTATAAATTATATATTTGACATTATTTGTTTTATTATTGTTTTTAATGTATTACTGTAAGGATAAAAGATTTATTTTAAAATAAACACAATAATTTATTTTTAATTAGTAAGAAAAATACTGAGTTGTTTTCCAAGCAATCATTTTATTGTAATTATTTACTTGTTAAACCAACTTTATGTGTTTAAATATCTGAGGACCTGCTTATGTACAACTGATATTGCTATAATATTTGGCTGCACTAATGTAATACTCGAGGGGGTTAATAAATGCAGAATAGATCTGGTTTCATTTGTGCTTGAACAAGCAATAGAACCACACAGCCAATTTTATGGACAATGTACCAACAAAATATATTGTCATAAGTTGATTTTACTTTTACATTATACCTTGCAAGAAATGTTTTTTTATAGCAATGATTCAAAAATTTATATTATTTTTTACAAATCTTTTATTTTTCTCTGTACTTTTGCTTGTCTTCCTTGATGTCATTTTGAGTTATACATTTACATTATTATTTATTCTTGTATTTAATATTTTATTGTCACAGTTAATATATTATGAAATTTTATCAAAGTTATCAAGGCAGTGAAGTAATGTCCTTAAAGTATATAATTTGATTATCACTAAAAATTAAAACTAAACAAAAAATATATCATTTTGCATGCATCATCACCTTCTGAAGATTATGAAATTTATATGTACATGTAATTGCATTTTAGGGAATGTCTATCCCGAATACCTTCTGTAAATTCTCCTAAGAAACTATGTTTGATATTTGGTGACTATGAAGCTAAAACAGTTAAATTAAAATATTATTTTAATGAAATTTTTTTTAATGTATATAATTTGAAACCTGTAGGAAACAAAGTGAACATCATTGAGGAAGATATAAATATTTGGGTTCTAGTTTTCAACAAATTCAGGTGTTTTAGATCATTAACTCTTTTACTCTCACGTTTTGTTTTGATTTAGAGTGTTATTATCTTAAGATAGGAAGCAGAGAGAACATCATTGAGGAAGATACCAATATTTGATTGGTAGTTTCATAAAGAAAACAATTTAGGTTTTTGGGGTCATTATCTCCTTTAGACTCAAGTCAGATTTGATTTAGAAAGTTAAATCTAGTGACTTTTTATCATAAACATAGAAATATTTAAAAGTTTTAAAAACCAATACTACATGTAATGTTTTTTACAGTTATTTTGAAATAACTTATTAACAACCGCTTGCTTTGGAATATAATGTAAGAAGAACCAAAAAAATGCATAACCAAATTCATGACAAGATGATACTTTATGATATCTGTCCTAACAACTTGTGGTACATGTTTAGGTACATTTAATAACTACACTCTCAATGATGACCTTCTTAAGTTTAATATTCAATAAAGTAGGATATTTTTGAGTTACACTGCTGGGGGATTAAATGTGGTTAAAACTAATTTTAGCTACGGACATTCAATAGAGTGTTCTACCTTAAAATATTATTCTGAAAATAATAGCATTTATTATTACTGGTCAAACTAAAGCAGTATTAGAAATATAAAGTTGTACTTGTATTTTATTTTTTCATATTTATAAATGTAATGGTCCATGTCTGAGTGGATCTATAAGTCTAAAAACAGGTAAACACTAGTTTTCAGTATTTTTGCTCTCAACTTGCTTTTTAAAATTATTAAACAGGCATCTAGGAAAATAAATATTGTCAGTCAATTTTTAAGTATCAAAATAAAAACCTATCAATCACACAATTCACTGATTTTAATGGCTTTTAAAAATTATATTTTCAACTGTTCAAGTTGTATCTAAAAAAAAATTCTTTGCCATTATTATTATTTATTTTTTTTAATTAAAAAAGAAAAATTTGACAAAGGGGAACATGTGTTAAAAAATACAAAGTACAATGTATGTTTTTTTTTGGACTTATTTATTTAATAGTCACATTCTTAGATGTTGATCAGCTTTTACTTGTGATTTTCTTTCTATTCATTTAATTTATTTGTTGAAGGCAATAAACTGAAAAGTATCCACACACTTAATGGGTTGCTATTAAGTGGTCCACCTATGGTATTTTCTAAGGAAATTTTTGTTTAAAGATATATTTTCAAGCTTTTCTTCAGTGACAAGAATTTATCAGTTCATTGTTTAATCAATTCTTTCTAAATATTGATTAGCAACACAGCTCTAAATTCCACATGTTAATGTTCCTACAGGATGAGTGATTTCTAAAAGAAGAAAATCAATATTTCATTTTATTTTGTGAAACTTGAGCTTTATGTTAGTGTCCATTTTAATATTTGTTAACAATTTTTTTTTGAAACGCCTGAATATCAAGCAAAATCTTTGTTGCTGTTTAATAATTCTGATTTATCTTTAACTTCTATTTGTCTCCCCTACGTATATATTGTACGTTTATTTTATTATATCAACCTATTATAGCAACCTGTACAACAGACATCTGCTTCTAATCAATGGCTATATGCATATTGCACTATTTATTTTTTATAGCTGTTAGATCCCCACTGAGAAAAATCACTAAAAAATAATATTTTATCTTCTTCTATGCTTTCTTTATAGGGCGTAAAACTTATTTTTCAAAGGGCATCCTCTGCTTTTAAAAAATGTCATTATTGAAAATGTACAATACCATTGCAAACCCCTGCTATTGTTCTAGAACATTCCAAAAGCTGCATAAACAAAGATAAAACTGAATACCTTATGTATTTCTGCATTCAAGAAAGCTCAAATCCCTTATAACGATAAATAATTGATATGGTCGAGTTTATGTCAGTCAAACAGAAATCTAATTTTATTACTTTATCCAAGGTTCTCAGTTACATTTGGTGCTTGTTGACACATCATTTTAAAATACATCACTTGTACATTCTGAAATGTACACTCACCATAGTTAATGTAAAAGCCTTTGGCTACTTTTAAAGAATAAGAACCAAGATTGATTTTCAGCAATATAATGTATCAATTTCCTACAAAAAATCAATGTGATTACATTTGATGGGGTTTTGCATTTCCTTTAGTTATTATGTAATCAGCTCAGCAGATGAACAGCTTCAGTGTGGCAGAAACATTAAGTACATTTTAGATCCACTATTTGCTAATTCCTTAGCCATCAATACCAATGAATGAATATCCCAGTGAATAAATACTTTTAAGATATGAGTAAACAAGTATTTCCACCACCTCGACCCCCCCCCCTTTTCTCTCTCCACAGTATACACCTAATCTGAGCAAGCTACTTAAATAATGGCCTTCAGACTTTTTCTCTCCTGGGGGCAGTGCTGTAAAGAAGATTTCCTATTGATTATTTTTTCCTGCTTTCTTCATTAGGACATGTTAGCAACCAGGGCTATGAACATGTTAGCAACCAGGGACATGAACATGTTAGCAACCAGGGCCATGAACATGTTAGCAACCAGGGCCATGAACATGTTAGCAACCAGGGCCATGAACATGAAATTGTATTTATTTGACCATTTCATGCTCTGAACTTTCCTAGCTCTTAAATTTTGTTGTATTAAGTAGTAGGTGTTTTATGTCTGACAAAACTGACTGAGGTTGGGTAATAAGTTAAGCTTTTCTGCACCTGTAATTTATTATGAATTTTAGGAATAGTTTTATCACTCATTTAAATATTTTGATGTTAAATAAACAATGTTTCTTCCTATTTATTTAAAAGAGATTTAAACCGCTCAGATCTGCACAATCATTTCTCAATCAATTATTATTTAACTTTTTGTGTTACTCTTAAGGTAATAATTCACAAGCAATATCTTCATTTATCTTTACCTTTACTTTTTTTCCTTTTTAAAAAAAAATGTGAATATTTTAAATTCACATTACATAATTAATTTGCTAGTCAGAATTTGATAAGGCCATCATTGTATTATAAATAAAAGAGCCAATTCTATGTTCAGGCTAAATGTAATTGTTTTTTTATTTGAACATAGATTATCTTATGAAGAAAATTCTATATCTATTTATTAAAAATATATCTGTTATGACATGAAAGTGGGATAGATCTTAACAAATATATTTTCTTACATCTCATCGTTTTCCGTCCATGAATGCAATTTGTGAAGTCAGATAATCATCTTTCATATTTTGGTCCTTGTGTAATTTTAAACGGCCTCTTATTTAAATCATGAGTTTTACATTTGTCTCAAGTGCTGCATGCCATATTTGAATTAATTTACACTTGTGGTTTGGGGGAAGGGGGAGGGGGATTTATATTTCGATTAAGTGCTTGATAGGAAATCATGTACAACATTTAAATAAATTTGTCTACAATGAATACCCTAAAATCAGCTGTCATTTAAATACCCTCCTTTTGACCAGTAAATTTAATTGGGTTGTATGTAATTCTGTAGCATAAATTTTATTGTAGTCACACCCAACTCTGGGTCAGTTGATACCTTGCCTCGGGCTGACCTGAAAGGTCACATGTGAGATGATGAAACAAAGATATAACTCTGGGTCAGTTGGTCCTATGCTCAGGCCGACCTGAAAGGTCACATTTGAGATGATGAAACAAAGGAATAACTGTGGGTCAGTTGGTCCTATGCCTCAGGCCGACCTGAAAGGTCACATGTGAGATGATGAAACAAAGATATAACTGTGATGTGGAGGGAAGGTTTGGGTGCTGAATTAGGGGAAATTTTTTAATATGTTATTTTAAAAAAACAACATCCTCCTGGCATTAAATAACCATTAGTCAAAAATGTAGGACATTAGGGGTGAACTTTGGAGCAGGGTTAATTTTAAGGATAGGGTATTTTGGATATTTGACTCCTTAGACAAATTTAAGGTGATCAGTGTTTATAAAACTCTGTTGTCTTTAGAATCTACTTGGAGTCTTACATTTGAGTGGGAATTAAATAAAATTAACCTGTAAATGTATAATGTAACCATAGATAATATAATACTTTTTTTTTCAAAATTAACTTTTCTGGTCAATTAACCAAATAAAAAGTTCACACTAAAAACAAGAAAAAAATATATTTAAATTAAAGGCAGTTCTTAATGCAACCACATTTAATTTTTTTTTACACAGCTACAAGATTTTTTTATTTAAATGAATATAAATAGTACTGTACTTTGCTTTTCTCATGTAGTTGTGGTTGGGGCTAGGTTTTAAAATCAATGTCAGGTTTTTAAACAAGAATTTGTAAAAATAAATGGTTATTTATTGTCTGCTCTATTTTTAGATTTTACTATCCCTCTTAGAAGTTAATTATTATTATCACAACAATGTATTTTCCTCTTTTTGTAAGTTTTTAAATATTAAATTAATAAGTTTTTGATTTCCAGTTAAGTATTTATTAGTTTTTATTTAAAATTGCATTTTTTTAGAGTTGAGTGTTGAAAAAAAAATGTGTAGATTTTTAGAATGATAATTTAAACAAGGTAAATATTAAATAAGTCACTTTCATTGATCTTTGTATTACTTTCTTTCAAAGTTATTAAATACAACCGTTTTCTTGGTGTGGCATCGTGAAATTCAACTTCCCTTTCTTTTACTAAATGCTTCTCACTTAAATTTCAGTTATTGCTGTATTTTTCATTGAATTAGACATAAAAATCTGTATTTCTATAAACTTGACTCATCAAATTCTTCAATAACTTTTGAGAAGAGACTTTTGGTGTCATTTTGCCAACTTTTTAATTTATTTGACTAAATTCAATTATTGAAAGAGGGAAAGCAAGTTTTTTAAAATATTTTTTTAAATTCAGTAAATCAATCACATAGTGTTTCTGTCAACATGAATGCAATGTTAAAAAATTTAATTGTTCACAAATCATAACTTTTTTAAGGACACATTATGCAAATTGTTTTGAAAAGTTGTTTCTGTTCTAATCACCAAATGATATCTGTAGTAAGCAGTGCTTTTTTTTGTAAAGAAATAGGTGCCGGTACTCAGTGATGGCTTGCCTAACTTTTAACTACCAGTTCGCACCTCGATGCAAGCTAAATCACAACTGCAAAGATAATAAATGTCAATTTTAACAAATTAATAATATAATAAATAATAATTAATGTTAAAATACAAGAAAAGTAATAATTTTTCCCCACATTGAAAAAGGTGCCGGTACGCCGTACCGGTGCGTACCGGCACACAAAAAAAGCACTGGTAGTAAGTATTTAGTAAAACATTTGGGATAAATTTAACTAATTGTGATTTCATATTTTAAGAAGTAACCTTTTATCCTAAAGACGATCTTAACAAAGGCTATGAAATTGTGAAATAATGTAAATTTTATAAATTAAACAAATAGTCTTCTTTGAACTTTTCAGAAATATTGTAACTACATGTATTTGAATTTACCCTTTAGAATAATTAAGAAGTGCATTTAAATCTCTTTAAAAAAATAAGTGTTTATCACTTAGATACATGCATATTGATATTTGAAATTAGGTATCTTAACCGATTTTATAAAGATTTTATTTATTTCCCTTTCATAATTTTTTGCTCACTTGCACACTTTTCAACCAGACTTGTCAACCACAAAAAATATTATGGACCCTGGATGAATCAAAAATGAAGTTCTTTCTTAATTTAATTTTTAAGACACTGTCATGCTTGGTTTGAAAAGTGGGCATTCAAAACAAAAATTATTTTGTTTATTTGCTGAGTTGACTCTTTATAAAGGGCCTGCAGTGTTGACCAACTTTGAAGTAGAGAGTATGTATTTATAAATGCAATAATAAATTAACTGAACAATGTACAACAAATTTGATGTGTTTTTTTAAAGTATGATTTGTAAGACTTGATGGTAAACTATTAGTTGTGCATTGTTGGGGTTCTGACTTCATGGTCAACTGTTGTTTTCTATTGTTTACTGATAATTTTTTCATATTGAAATTATGTGGGTGGACATTTCCTTGTAGTTTTAATAGATGATTATAAAACCTATTAATAATTAATATAAATAATCTTAAAGTGATAGAAGCACTAAAGTTTATATTTCAAGATCATTTTCTGTTACATTTATCTTACAAGCCCCAATTTGTCACATTTCTCTTATAGTTCTATGTTGTTCTAATGAAGATTGTGATAATTTTTTTTACAGCACATGGCTTTTTTTAATGGCATTGGAGTATATATATATATATATATATATATATATATATATATATATATATATATATATATATATATATATATATATATATATATATATATATATATATATAACAATATGCTGACATCATCACATTTATTTTATAAATATTTTGTATATACATGTATAAGTCAATTAAAACACTCTTTGATAATTGAAACACTAGTCAATTAGTTGTCAATGTATCTTTCCTCAACAGTGCGTTGCAGGGAGGCAACTGGTGAATTTTTAAAATGACATTCTGAGTTATTTATTGTGTAGTCGTTGCCCTTGAGCATCTTACCTGTTACAGACGCTCCTTCTATACAGATGATTACTAGCTTACATTCTGTTTGATGTTTTAAAAAAAAATTCTTTAAAAAAAATAAATGTGAGGGTGGGATCATTATTTTATACATTTTCTGATCTATGAATTCAGAAGGAAACGCATTTTTCCCCAGCTAAACGCTGATTTTAATGTCTGGTGAAACTATTCAGTGATCAGTGATGGGGAGACATTCTTACGTCGTCACATTTAACACGATTGGGAGTTTTCAACACGGTCTTGCGGTTCTATTACAGTAAGACCTGGAAATAGAGCTAAACGTTGGGACTGAAGCAAACATTGTGTTGTTTTCAGTATCAACAAATTTTCCTTTTTTATTTTTTTTAAACGTTATTTTTAGGAACAGCGCTACTTTGAAATTTCTTTATGTCGAAGTTTTTCTACCACCACTTTCCAGTGGAAGTGGAACTAAATTGAAAGAAAGTTTTCTCATTAACGTGTGTTAACTGAGTTACGTACTTGCAGTCTAATCCGAAAGTTCAAGTCCAAAGGAAAACTTTTTTTTGTGTAATTCTTTTTTTTAAAACCATTTTTGTAAATAAGTTATCCAAAGATGTAGGCCAAATGATTTCTGAAGTTTATTTTAAGGGCAAATGATTTCTGAAGTTTATTTTAAGGGCCAAATGGTTTCTGAAGTTTATTTTAAGGGCCAAATGGTTTCTGAAGTTTATTTTAAGGGCCAAATGGTTTCTGAAGTTTATTTTAAGGGCCAAATGATTTCTGAAGTTTATTTTAAGGGCCAAATGATTTCTGAAGTTTATTTTAAGGGCCAAATTATTTCTGAAGTTTATTTTAAGGGCCAAATGATTTCTGAAGTTTATTTTAAGGGCCAAATGATTTCTGAAGTTTATTTTAAGGGCCAAATGATTCAGTCTCTTAAGTCACCGAGCCTCAATGTTCGATTTAAGTTTCTTTGGATGAGACTTCAAATCTCGTGACTACAAAAGTCCTTTTTCAGTCCTGCGTTTGGGATTGTCTAAAATGATAAGAATTCTTAATATACCCCAAAATAATCATACAATAAGCACCGACTTCGTATTTTGCTTGAAAAAACAGAAACCGTGAATGTATCAACAAAATAAATAAATAAATAAACATAATAATACAAATACATTGCTTTGGGAGAAGACTCTAGATTATTCTAAAACAGGGATGCCGAGCCGTTTACTTTGGGGAATGGAAGGGCAAGAAGTGCCCATTTCTATTGGAGTATTGGATAGGGCGAATAACCGATCACATCTACTTCTAGCCTCAAACACGTTCATGTAAATAAATGGCTGTTACAAAAATACTTCAATACATCGCTGTCTATTTATCAAGCGGTTGTACCAGTTGTTTGGAGAGTAGAATCATTTGAAATATTGAACGATTTGGTGCCATATTAATTCACAAGACATTGGACCGCCATTCTGTTAGCCACTTTTCTTGCGGGAATAATAACACAGCATGCCAGACACACAACTCTACAGCAGAACATCACCTTGTCACCTAGGATTACAGTTTCAAAGAGACATCTTGGGAGAGAGAGAGAGCGAGCGTGGGTGAAAGGGTGCGGAAAAGAAAAGGCCCATATTTCCCAATCGCGTGCCCCATCTTGACCTGGTTTATTTTTGTAATCTTCTCTAGCAATGTTTGCTGACCAAACGGAATTAGGTCACATTCACCACCAGTAACAGCACGAGTGACAGGAAAAACGGTGGTCCCTTGGCTGTTTCTGATACATACCAACTCTGCATGGCGCACTGTTAGGTATTGGACATGAACACGAATTGATGAGGCTTGTACACGTTTTGGTGGGGCGTGTATATGTATTGATGGATCGTGTACATGTATTGATGGGGCGTGTACAAGTATTGATGTGGCGTGTACAAGTATTAGTGGGGCGTGTATATGTATTAATGGGGCGTGTATATGTATTGATGGGGCGTGTACACGTTTTGATGGGGCGTGTACATGTATTGATGGGGCGTGTATATGCATTGATGGGGCGTGTACAAGTATTGATGAGGCTTGCACACGTTTTGATGGGGCGTGTACAAGTATTGATGGGGCGTGTACATGTATTGACGGGGCGTGTACATGTATTAATGGGGCGTGTAAAAGTATTGATGTGGCGTGTACAAAAGTATTGGTGGGGCGTGTAAAAGTATTGATGGGACGAGTACAAGTATTCATGGGGCGTGTACATGTATTGACGCGGCACGTCATGTATAAGTATTGGTATTGATTTGTTGGCACGTGTAAATACAATGGGTGCGACCAGTAATTTGGTCGATTTCAGTCACAAACTCTGTTAAACTAAACCTTCTCAGGTGATAGTAACTTTAACTATGTGGTGGCTTGTAACTTAACGGTAACTTCTAACTTGAGAGCATTTAGATGATAACATTTAAATTAATTAACTAACCAACTAGACGGTAACATGTATCTTGAATGTAACATGTCCGATTTCTATTTATTACCTACATGTTACGATGAAAAGAGTAACTTAAAAAAAATAATTAAAAATTGTATTCGAGAACACTGAAAGGGGTATTGGAATTTTAATTTGAGGACCACTATTTAATGTTTGCACTTAACTTGCTCCTTTCCCCGAGCCTCAAAATAGAAAGGTTAAATAGCAGAGCTGCTAGCAAGGAATTGACCAAACACTTGAAATAAAAGTGGTCGTTAAGACACGATTCCAGAAACAAGCGATCCAAGTGAGAGAAATTGGCGTCGATTGAAGGAGGCGCTGGGCACTAATGCCAGGTATTTCTGTCTTCAACAACAATGATAACGTAACGCGGCTACAAATCAAAATTTTAAATAAAAACATAGACACGTTTTAATTTCGACGATAATTTAAGTCCCAGTGAGGTTGGTCTGCAACCCACGATTAGACAAACAGTTCCCCCTCACAAACACGCATGAGGTTGTTTGTGGTTGGCCTTTGTCAAGGTTGTTTTGTTTGTTTGTGTCCCTATTATGAGTGACAATGAAACCGAAAAATCGAACCAAATACATCGAACCCTGCTTAAAACTGAACGCTTACCGAACTGTACATTTAGTTGATGACTAGATGCCCTCCAATGACTCGTCTTAAACAAAATAATAATAAAAGAAAGCACAACTTGGATTTACAATTGTTAAAACTATTGCATCAGCTATTGAGGATCAAATGTGATGATTCGTGTTTTGCTTTGATCCGGTTATGAGCGCTGCCAGGAAATGTATAACGTAGTCAGACGACGTCATTTAATCAGGCCCGAAGACAGTATTTGACTTTTCATGATAAAACTAAAGGAACACAATTTGTGATACAATTTAAATGTAAAATTCTAGGAGACCTAAGCACGTGTGCAGAGTACCTGGCTGCTTTGCGCTTTAAATATACTATTTTCAATTATAAATTATCTAGCTTTTCTGTTGTTGTCCCCCCCCCCAATGTTTACGTATTTCGCGCCATCCCTGGTCCTTCCTCGTCTCTTGTTACCATACCACAAACGAGCAACTTTACACATCCGGCTACCAACACAATTCTAGTTTCATTGAAGACTTGGGAGTTCTACTTCTGCGTGGAAATAAAGATCAAGAAAACCAGCTGCCTAATATGAAGCGATAGTGTTGCCGTTTTGAAAGAGTATATTGTATATATAATTAAATATATAATCTTTGGCGTCACTATGAAAAAAAACATATTTAAAGTTTTCTGTAAAGTAACTATCTTAAATCACACAAGTAACACAAAGAAATCTCTTCATCAGTGGCATTACAACGGCTTGGCCTTGGGGCAGTTGCCAAGGGCGGCGGCCTGTGCCAGTTCAAAAGGGCGGCGCTAAATCTCTAATTCAGTGGTTCTCAACCTGTGGTCCGCGGACCACTAGTGGTCCGCTGAGATGTCCCTGGTGGTCCTCGAGCAGAGGATGAAATTTTAATTTTTTAAATTAAAAACACAAAAAAGTTTTAAAGTTGTAACTTTTTAAAAAACATATTGATTAATTTTAATCACTCGATCGCGATAGCTCTGAAAATAAAATGTTTTGGTTCTATGTTTACTTTTAGCTTTACCGGAAATTACATGATATCATACTAGATTATAGAATACTATAATTGTTTTCTTGACAATCAGAAATATTTCTTTAAACGTTGAGTAAATTAGCCTCAAATTAATACTACAATTGTGTAAGTAATAAATTAATTAACTTGATTAAACGTATGGAATTGATACATTTCTAATAAATAAAACTACCGAACATAAGGACAACAATGATTCCTTAGACTGATCCTCACAATCCAAGTGAGAATTATATTGCAGTTACGGAGACAAAAATACGTATTTCCATACCACGGTATGATTAAGATATTCGCGCTTTTGGGTTTATATGCGTCATAGTTAATGATCAACCCAGATAAGAGTTTGTAGTATGCCCGCAAATTTTTTGAAGAACTGAATAAACCTATTCATCTCATCTGCAAGGAAAGCTGACACACTTTATTGCTCTAAGTCACAAACTGTCTGCTTTTACGAAAAAGCTTGATCTTTGGAAAACAATAGTAATTTAGGCTAGCTTTGACACATTTGGTCAAAAGTAGGACTTCACCGACAAATAAGAAAATGTTGAAAAATTAAACAACTGTTGATACATTTTATTTCTGACCAAATTCAATCACTGAAGGATCAATTTAATTTAACTTCTACTTTGTTGATTTGAACATTGAGAGTGTTTCCCCCTGTGTTTCCTGTCAGTTTCTTGCACACATGACTCATTAAATTTACCAACATCTAATTTAAATCAATTCATTGATCTGACCAGCAATATTGCTTAGAATATGTTGCATAAGAAAGTGAGTTTGGTGAGTTTTTGGAGTTCTCGGAAAGCTTTAAAAATACTTTTAATCTTTGCAATATCATATATTTATGAATGCGGATTTTCTGCATTAGTTACAATCAAAACAAAACATCTTTCCGACTTGAAGATGAACTACCATGGCAGAAACGTAACTGGGTTTTCCGCGCCGTTGGCTAATTCATTTTTGGCGCCCTTGAGAAATAGGGAAGATACTAAACTAATATAGCAGTCTTACTTATACTAATTATGACTTTAGGGTTTTTTTTAATTTAAAAAATAAAAAGCAATAAGAATTAAATTATACTATTTGACTAGTATAAGCGGCATTTGTTCGTTACAAAAGAAAGCCATTACAATTTGTTTCCATTCAATATTGTTTTGTAGCACGCAAATCGTAGTTTATTAGTATAGTTTTGCTGACTAATTTCCATCGGAGAAGCAAAATTTCAGTAGTGGTCCGTGGCTAAAAACAAAGTGTTCAAGTGGTCCGTGAACCTCAAAAGGTTGAGAACCACTGCTTGAATTTTTAAATTTTTATATAAATAAATATTTTACTTTTATCCTTGATAACAAATAGTCACTTACTTGGTGTCGCATTATCAGTTGTCAAATCATTGCACCGTCAAATCAATAGTTACAAGTTAATTGAGTTTATAACTATTTAGAATTTGATATTTTTTATATGGGGCCGTCCATAAATGACGTCACGCACCTAGGGGGGGGGGAGGGGGTCACACTTTTGTGACGATGCGTGACGAGGGGGAGGGAGGGGGGTTGAAGAAATGTGACGTCACATTAAAAAAGTAACTTTAAATAAAATTTCCACTGTAATATTTGGTCGCTTACAATTTATTTAATGTTTTTTTTAACCCATCAGTGCTTCGCAAAGTGCCGGTCAGTAGGTCATCAAACGCCGTTTGGCGTAAGTTATCAAGAAATGGAAATTAAATCTAATTATAATCCTTAAGTTTGAGAACCCACAAGAGAACGTATAAAATTGCGTCGTTCGATGTTGACATCAAAGCATGTGTGATGTAACCGCTGCTCAGTTTGGTTCTCTTACCGCAGGAGTCGGCGAACGTTTTTGCCCGTTACCCCAAAATATACAAGTTTATATATGCGCCCCCCCCCCAGACTCGAGGTCCTGCCCACATGACTCGGGAGGGGATTTGAGGGAGCGAAAATGCAACTGGTGAGTTTTACAAGCATGATAAGTGTCTAAAAATGATATGAATATGATTATGTGTAGATATTGTAAGTCAAAACGACACGGAATATCCATTTGGGGGGGGGGATTTATTTGATACAATTATAAAGTTTTAATTTTGATATAATTGTTAGATTGGTTTTTGGTCTAACGCCCCTGGCCATTTTAGATATAATAGAATTCATTAACTTTATTGAATGCATCAAATTCTTGACATCGTAATTTGAGAGTAGCACAAAACAACTTTCCTTCTTAGCTCAGTTTTAAAGGCATTAATTTTAAATATCACAGAAATGATACTTGATACAGTCAAGTCATGTGGATTAAGATTATTGTCACTCGTGTCAATATAAATGGAAGGTGGGTGGATTTAGGTGTCTTCGTAATTGAGGAAGAGTCTAGTGCTGCATATCATGACCAAGTTGGAGTTGGTACTTTTGGAAACGATTAATTCAATCAAGAGTTGTGCAAACAATCAAAGAAAATATTATTTCTTTCTAACTTCTTTAAGAAACAGAACGCCCCTGCACACGCCATGATGTTAACAGGACGCCGTTGCACACCCCATGATGTTAACAGGACGCCCCTGCACACCCCATGATGTTAACAGGACTCCCCTGCACATCCCATGATGTTAGCAGGACGCCCTACACACCCCATGATGTTAACAAGACGCCCCTGCACACCCCATGATGTTAACAGGACGCCCCTGCACACCCCATGATGTTAACAGGACGCCCCTGCACACCCCATGATGTTAACAGCACGCCCATGCACACCCCATGATGTTAACAAGACAGGCCCTGCACAACCCATGATGTTAACAGGACGTCCCTGCACACCCTAGGCCCGTACAACAGCCATTGCTGAAAAACGTCGTTTAAGTGATGAGAGCGTGAGAGTGGTAAGATCGGAGTGCGTGGACATCGGCTTGTGTCAATATTTTGTGACCTAGTTCATTGTAGGTCAACAGAGATTTGACGTAAACGATGATCCCCACCCTAGGAACACACAGAAACCAACCCCACCAACAGGTCCTACGCCCGGACAAGCGGGTGGCACCAGGATCTGTTACTACATGTTTGGGCGTTTAAGGTCTACGACGGAGTATTCAAATAGTATAAGTTAATACAGAATTTTGAAAAATAAAAATTTTCAAGGTAGACAAAAAAACACACTTGAAGAGAGATTAGCAATGACATTTATTAAATTTTGTTTTTCAAACTTTGAATTAAAACATCAATTTCTAATATTCATAATAATTAGTAGCTATTAATTATTTTAATTGAGATATAATGCTGTTTATAATATTAATAACTAGAGCCTTCGAAAGAAATTTAATTTTTTTAACTAGGATTGTTATTTGCTTGGATCGTACTTACAACATATATGTAAACAAATAAATTATATTATAGAACTCGAAGTAGTAGAGCCTTCAAGTGCAGTGTCCGAAAAGGTACATCAGAACAAAAAACAACCCATAATAAAGCAAACCCGTAAAAACAAAGTTTTTGACTATAAATCCCTTATATATGAGACATAACTAACAGTATTGATTATTTTCAAACATTTACAGACTGAATCTGTCTTAACTCAAGTTTGCTTCATAACCCCGGAGGGTGAGAGGGGAAAAATCTGGTCACCGTTTCGCTATACCGAGCTCAGCTTGACACGTAAAATGTAAACAAAAGCGCCGCGGTGCTTCGATGGGCCGCCTCAACGCGTCTACTCAATTTTTCACGTGGAAAAAAAAACCAATAACAAACAGTGAATTTGAATACATACCTCATATAAGGATAAACTAAAAATGCATTAATTTAATTACGGTACTATCGATCGATCTGAAATTTTGATACGATGCATTGTTAGGTGAGTCGGGTCCGTGTGCCAAATTTCAGCTCGATCGGATCACTGGAAGTGGGTCATTTACGACTTTTCTTTTTCCGCCCGCCCAGCCCATGAGATGATGAGAGAGATGATGAGACTGCCGCGAAGTTAATATAAGGGATTTAAAAACACAGTTTTTGACTATAAATCCCTTCTATATGAGACATAACTAAAAGTATTGATTTTGTTCAATTAAATACGCACCACGCGACAGACTAGCAAAAATATTTACTCATCGGAAAAATATTATAAAAGTACTAGCGTATCACCCGTCAAAAATGACTGAAGTTTTCAGCTGAAATCTATTTATTTTGAAAAAAATGCAATTTTTTTAGGGCGCCTACGGCGCCGACCTTTTTCAAAAGCACAACTAACTTGTCCTTGTTTGATAAATACGAAATATTAAACTTTCTGAAATGTACACAAAGTATTTTATAATAGGGGTTGTAGGGCGCCTACGGCGTCTCCTTTGTTTTTTGATTTTATAATTAACCATCATCAAATCCTCGTTTTTCATTGTTCCCTTTTCCAAAATTAAAATATGAGCTAAAACAATGGCATCATATAATTTTTTTTTAATTTGCACACCTTTTGATGCATTGGTGCAGTAATTTGGTGCGCTGCTTTCTAAAATTAGTAGCGTCACGGACAGACACTACAGACGTGACATTGCAAATTATATATATTTAATGTTCATTATAATACGCACTGCGCGACAGACTAGCATAAACATTTACATGTGTAGCCGAGTGGTGGCTAAGTTGTTAAAACAATAAAGTCCAAGTCACTAATTGCTAAGGATATCAAACAGGTTTATTAACTCAAGACACAGAATACACAGTTGTTAAGTCACTTCTCTCTCTCTCTCTCTCTCTCTCTCTCTCTCTCTCTCTCTCTCTCTCTCTCTCTCTCTCTCTCTCTCTCTCTCTCCGCTACCTCTACACTCTCCCTCTCTCACAGACCAGTCGCTCTCCTGACCCCTGTGACATCGAGGGCTGGATTGAACCTCCGGTGACCCGTTGAGGTCAACTATAGCAGACGGCTACACAATCTACATAGAGATACATATAGATAAACTAAAAATTCATTAATTTAATTACGGTACATTCGATCGATCTGAAATTTTGACAGAATGCATTGTTAGGTGACACAAATCTATGTGCAAAATTTCAGCTCGATATGATTACGGGAAGTTAGTCATTTTTTACTTTTGTTTTTCCGCGGGCGGGACCACGACAGACAGAACAAGACAGTTGATATAAGGGACTAGATACGACCCGCGGCGTGGCATACGCCGCAGACTAACTAATAGATAGTGCAAAGAAAAGTGGGGGGGGGGAGAGAACGGACACAGTAGCACGAACAAATGGGAACAACGCGAGTGAACGTTGAGGGGGGGGGGACCGCCGAAGCATTTTTGTGAAGTTTTTCAGACATGGCGACAATTTCTGCCTCGCCACCATATACTCCTGAAGTATTCATGTATTGTTTCCGTCACTGAGAACAACGGAGAGCGCGTCGCCAAAGTTATCCCAATGTTGAGAAAGAAATATTACAGCCATGTTGCCAAGTTGGAGAGCAACAGCTTCGTCTATGATCTTTTCCAAGAAATATTCGATCGATAGAAACAGACAGTTACCTGATGAAGGAATTGGTATAACATTGAACCAAGCTTTTTCCCGTGAAATACATGCGAAGCGTTGTTTATGTTCGCTAAGAAATGGGGAAAAAGAACGGGCATAAACATAAACATTTTTTTTTAATTTAAAAAAAATGTTGCCGCTTGGGCTTGAACCTAAGACCTTCCGCATGTCAGGCGGATGTAATAACCAATACACTACGAAATACATATACTCTGTGAAGGAACAACGAAACTGAATGGAAAAAGCATTGCTGGTCTCAAGACATGCCACACGGGGCCCCACCCCTCCACTACCTTCGCTTGCCAACCAATAACTGTGATTAGTTGACCCCAGCGAGGGTCATTCGTCATGCTCAATTGGACATACTCGCTTTGGTGAATTATAGATATCGATTTAAAAAGGGTGCTCCGGGCAACAGTTTAACATGCTGCATATGTGGGGTGCAAACCCCACCCCACAACAACAACAATACAAAAATAGTGAGGGCTACTTAGGGGCCATCAATAAAGTACGTCACGCTCCAGAGGGGGGGGTGTAAGAAAGTGTGACAGTTTGTAACAGGGGGAGGGGGGTCAGCCATGTGTGACGTCACGCTGTTTTATATTAAATTTTGATTATTTTGTAAATACAAAAACAAACATTTTTGTTCGAAAGTGTGACGCACTTTGGGGGGGGGGTCCAAGATGTGTGACAGTTTGTGACATGGGGGAGGGGGGTTAAAAATGGTCCAAAAAAGCGTGACGTACTTTATGGACAACGCCTTACTGAATATATATAAAATTCTTTTAAAATGTTAAAGCTACAGTATATGTGAGAGGTAAGCATACAATCTCCATTTCAAATTTGGAAAACTATTGTTGAATTCGGAAGATTTGATCGACTGCTATGTTTTTGTTAATTTTTTTTTAAACCAAAGAAATGTATTAGAATTAAATGTATTAGAATATCCCTGTAATGAAGATAACAGAAACATAAGAATAAGATTGTAACTCCCTTTGCAGCGCCATTTCACGGTTCAAATTTCCAAGTGCAAGATAAATATACATATATATATGTAGTTTTTGTGTGCTTCTTTAGGGGTGGGGCTGAGCGCCGAATTCCAAGCCGCTACTACGCTACCAAATCTTTTCAAGCACTTAGAGTGCTCCGTGATATTTAGGAATTTTCCCAAGATTATTTTGTAATTGATCAAATTGGTCTACGTGCTTTTTAAGTTGATGTAAATTGATAAAACTGTGATATTTAACTTTGTTAAAACGCCCAAAAGTTAATACATCCTCACTCCCCGCAGTGCCCCTACCCGGCCCTTACCCCTTTCTCTAGCTGACCAGCGACGTAATGGGTTGGGAAAATAACGAATAGTAATTTTTATTAAATACTGCAACAACAAAAAGATCAATAAAATGAGACTCCATTAATTATTTTAAATACATTTTAAAAGCTTTTCTTTTAATTTAGTAATTATTTTTTTAGATTGAACTTTGATTTATTAATAAAATGAGCATGTTTAAGACAATAATAAAATGAACAAAAAACTTTTTTAAAAGAATGAGGCCCAGCTGCAGTGAGGAATGTAGAATCTCGCATGAAAAAGTAGAAAATAATGTTTTAGTCACAAACTAAGTAGTCACACAGGGGGACTCAGGACTCTAAGTTTTATTGATATTTATTGTGATGGATTGTGGGATTTAATGTGAGATATAAAATTTGATCAACTAACACAAAAGTTCTGAGTCCCCCTGTGTGACTACTTAGTTTGTGACTAAAAAATTATTTTCTGCTTTTTCATGCGAGATTCTACATTCCTCACTGCAGCTGGGCCCCAGTCTTTTAAAAAAGTGTTTTTTGTTCATTTTATTTTCTACTTTTAAGCATTTACAAAAAATTTGTAAAACTTAATTTCATTCATGAAGTCCTGTTAAATGTCATGTTAGCCAAGTTCATCTAGAGACGAAATTTGTGAGCATAATTTGACATTTTTTATAAATATAAACTTACACGCTGATCCACTTAGCAGAAAAAATATTTTTTTCACAACACATGGATTGTCTATATAAGACATTCTATGATTTCTCTTGTTCTATCTGGAATGATTTTCTATACACACTACACATATCATATACACAACACGACTATGCATCACGGGAAGTGTGTCATTTTTAAATCCCTTATATTAACTTCGCGGCCGTCTCTGTCGTCATCTCATGGGCTGGGCGGGCGGAAAAAAGAAAAGTAGTAAATGACCCACTTCCAGTGATCCGATCGAGCTGAAATTTGGCACACGGACCCGACTTACCTAACAATGCATCGTATCAAAATTTCAGATCGATCGATCGTACCGTAATTAAATTAATGCATTTTTAGTTTATCCTTATATGAGGTATGTAATTCAAATTCACTGTTTGTTATTGTTTTTTTCTTCCACTTCCACGTGAGTTTGAGTTGACGCCGACCGTCGTGTTGACGCCGACCGTCGTGCCGACACCCCCTCACATCCCACCCCCATTTATTAAAGACAAGGGACATCACTCGGTGTCAGTCTGTAAATGTTTGAAAATAATCAATACTGTTAGTTATGTCTCATATATAAGGGATTTATAGTCAAAAACTTTGTTTTTAAATCCCTTATATTAACTTCACCGGCGTCTCTCTCTGTCTTGGGCGGGCGGAAAAACAGAAGTCAAAAATGACCCACTTTCCATGATCCGATCGAACTGAAATTTGGCACACGGACCCGTCTAACCTAACAATGCATCGTATCAAAATGTCAGATCGATCGAACGTACCGTAATTAAATTAATGCATTTTTAGTTTATCCTTATATGAGATATGTAATTTAAATTCACTGTTTGTTATTGTTTTTTTTCCCACGTGAAATTTTGAGCTGGCGCATTGAGGCGACCCAACGAAGCGACGGGCGCTTTTGTTTACATTTTACGTGTCACTCTGAGCTCGGTCAAGCGAATCGGTGACCAGACTTTTCCCCTCTCCCCCCCACCCACCCCGGGGGCCCATAATGGGGATTTTATTTTATTATATGAGCTATATAAAAATTAGTTTAAGGCTTAGCTGCTTGGAAAATGAATGGATCTTGACCAAGTTTGGTACATAACAATTTGATAGCCTATATTAAAATAATATAGAGCACTAATTTCCTAATGTCCATTTATTCGGGGCTGCAGGCCCAAAATGTCTTTTTTTAATAAACGTTTAAAATTTTATTCCCAATTCAATTATTAACGATCTTGAGAAATATAGATAAATATATCCAGTATAAAATTGATTGAAATAAATAGGTGTTTTGAACTTGATATCTTGCACTAATTGGGCCCTGGGGCCCTTAATGTTGTTTTTTTGCTTATATGAGCTATATAAAATTAGTTTAATGCGTTAGCTACTGAGTAAATGATTGGGATCTTAACCAAACTTTGTATATAAAAACTTGGTAGCCCATATTAAAATAACAAATGGCACTGCACTTCTAATGTCAAATTGTTCAGAGCCGGGGGCCCCAAATGTCTTTTTTTTGGTTGTATACTCTAAGATATTATTTCCCACTCAGTTTTTAACGATCTTGAGAAATATATCCATGAGGAAACTGAATTTAAATGAACAGGTTTTTAAAATGTACATCTTGAACCGAATGGGCCCGGGGGCCATTTAACGTATTTTTTCATTATATTAGCTATATAAAAATTAGTTTAAGTGTTAGATAATGAGAAAATAACTGGATTTTGACCAAACTCGGTATATAAAAACTTAAGAGCCTAAATTAAATTACTATAGGGCACTGAACTGCTAATTTCCATTTCCTCGGGACTGGGGGCCCTAAATGTGTTTTTTTACTAACTTTTAATATTGTATTCCCCATTCAATTTTACACTATATTGATAAATATAGATACATATATGTATATATTTTTTATGAAATTGATTGAAATGAACAGATTTTTAACTTCATATGTTAAACTGATAGGCCCGGTGACCCTTAATGTAATTCCCTTTTTTTAATATCATCTATATGTATTCCTTTTTACTGAGATCGTTGCAACGCACGACGGGTCTGCTAGTATTTTATGAAAAAAAGTCCCATGGGTCGCTTCTTAAAAAAAAATCTTCATTAAACAAAATCGGAAACATATTAGCTGTCCATCATCCTTTGCACAGAAGTCTACGTTTGAAGTTTTACGCCCCCCCCCCACCATTCCAACATCAACAATGCCACCCCTCTAATCCACCACCATGAAGTAAATGTTACCGCCTACACCCACCCCAGCCCCAAAAATGTTTTATTTTATTGCGAGAATTTTTTTCTCTCTCTTCAAATGAACTCTGCAATAATTGGACTCAGAATCCCCCTCCACCCCCCACCCCACTCGTGCCTACCAAAGGACCAGCAACAACAGACCGGATAGCCCTGTTTATTAATTAAATAACGAGAATGTAACCATTGACAGGATATGGTCACTGACAACCCAGAAAGGAGGGGAAAACTTAAAAGGGGAGGAGAATAGGAAGAGGGGATGTGATGGTGGAAGGGGCTGGGTTGGAGGAGGGAGGCATGTTTCTGAAGCGCCACCTGGCGTTCGCGTGGCATGTCAGATAATGGACAGTATCCAATATTGAGGAAACCGCTTCAATGTTTGAATGACCTGGTCGCACGCCAGCAGATGTGGGGCAATTTCTGGTAACATTTCAACAATCCACAGTCACCGGACGGGCTGAGGGTTTTACTTTGAACAGAAGACCTGCTCGGGGCCCAGCTGCTCTTTAGTCTTTTTGTCCCTGTGACTCCACCAGGTCCGGTGGCTCGTGGCTCAAATAAAAAAGTGCGCCACATTGTTCGGAACCTGGACGCAATTCACCACTCCCCCCCCTCATCCCACCACACTTTTTCGTTTATAAAAACCCTGTTTGATTTAAATAATTCTCTGAATATGACAGTGTAAAGTCGATTTTTAAAAAAAACATTTTCGCAGGGGAAAAAACTGCGTTGAAATTAGAAAAATTAAGTTATGCTCGTTGTTAGCAGGTTTCGGTCATCAGTAGCCTTGCGTTCGGTTTCGGTTTGGACATAAATCAAGTTTGCGTTCGGTAATAAATCTGTCGCTGCTGGCTGCTGTATTAACAGTTTAGTATATTCAATCCTTAACAAGATTCCAACATTTTTGCTAGACTCAGGCACCACAATGCATTTGTGTGGGTCTGTGCGTGTGTGCGCGTGCCTGTATGTGTGTGTCTGTGTGCTTGTGTGCGCGTGCCTGTATGTGTGTGCGTGTGTGTGTGCGTGTGTGTATGTGTGCGTGTGTGTATGTGTGTGCGCGCTATGCTGATTCTGCAATTAAGTTTTTTTGATCTAATAGACAGTGTTTCCAAAATTTTTCTTGACTACATTCACCTAGTTCTTTGACAGGTCTCACGCAATCTAAAACAGGTCTCACGCAATCTAAGACAGGTATCACGCAATCTAAGACAGATCTCACGCAATCTAAGACATGTCTCCCGCAATACAGTTCGGATATTCTGTTCACAACATCGACTAGGAATCTTGGCAACATTATTTCTGACAACATGTCTATTAACAACTTCATCAATCACATCTGTCGCTCTGCCTACACTGCCATTCGTCAGATCAGCTCAATCCGTCATTACTTAACAGTTAGTGCAACAAAATCTCTAGTCTGTGCTCTTGTACTAGCTCGTATGGATTACTGCAATTCTCTTCTGTCAGGTGCGCCAAAACAATGCATTGAAAAACTACAGAAAGTTCAAAATTCAGCTGCCAGACTGGTGCTCAAGGCAAAAAAACATAACCATGTTACTCCTTTTCTTCACTCACTTCATTGGCTGCCTATACAAGCCCGTATTGATTACAAACTGGCCGTTCTCTGTCACAACTTCTTTTCGGACTCATGCCCATCGTATCTTACTGAACTTTTGTCGGTCTACTCACCCACTCGCCAGCTACGATTTTCTGCATACACACGCGTTCTCTCTGTTCCTACGACACGCACCAAAACATTTGGTGAAAGGTCGTTCTTTTTTTGTGCAGCCAAACAATGGAATTCTCTACCATTACACATACGTAGTATTCAAACAACCAAGTCCTTCAAGACTGCACTTAAGACACATCTTTTCAAAATTTATTTTTAAAATTAATGAAACAACATTTCTTGTAAATGATTAACGTAGCTTATGTATAATGTACTCTAATGTTTTTTGTTTTTTTTATATGAAAATTAATTTAATACTTATAGGTATGTTATTTCTTTCATGTAAAGCGCTGTGACCCCAGTTCCTTACTGGGATACAGCGCTATATAAATAATCAATTTATTATTATTATTATTAATATAAGACGGTTCTCACACAATCTAAGTCCTCCACCCTATATAGAGGCGAACATTCGTCAACTAATTGAAAAACAAAGCACTCTATCATTCTTCTTCTTGTATACTTTGCAAATATATTTAAAATAAAATTTTAAAAAAAAATTTAAACCGATTTTTAAAAAAAATTAGAAATAATTAAATGTATTAAACGATCTATTAAATTGAGTTTTTTAAAATGTGAATCAAGAAATAAATTTCAGATGGAGGTGCGGGGAATGCGGACCGCAACGGGTGACACCATCACAACAGGTGACACCAAAATGTAAAATGCTGTTCGATCCGTTATTTGGCACTGGCAGACTCGGAGAAAGGGCCATGGGGTAAGTCGTGACTGGGTGACACCAACCCTGATGACGCCATTGATATATCTACCAACAATCAGGGGGGGGGAGATCAAGATTGCACGGGGCCCGGCCCAACCACCATTATTATACAATATAATAAGTTTGGGGCTCTTGAATCATTGGGGGCACCTGGCGTTAGCCCAATCAGCACCCCCTTTAAACCGCCACTGCCAACAATTACATCAAAACTTACAGGCTAATACCTCCTAAGGCTCTCCTAATGCCCTCTTACAAATCTCTTATAGCAGTGCTTCTCAAACTTGCGGACCGGCAGGAATTTTTCCATTGCACCAGGGACCAGTGAACTATTTTCCCTGTACTGACGTAGTAGCGAAATGTCCTTTCTTGGTAACTTCCGCGGACCGGCATCGCATGGCCCACGGACCGGCATCGCATGGCCCACGGACCGGCACAGGTCCGCGGACCACCACTTTGAGAAGCACTGTCTTATAGCAAAACAATTCTCAGCTGCACTTAACTGAACAAACTCCCCCACTCAGTGTAAATAAAATTTAGTTATACCTGGGTTGAATTCAGTGAAGTTTCCTGAGGTATGCCAATACCTCCCCCCCCCCGGGCCATCACAAACCTGTAGCTGATCATAAATGACGCCCCTAAATAAAGATTTAAAAAAAAAGTGATCATCTTCTATTTTCGTCGTTCCTACTCCAGTTCTGTTTGAGAACCTCTTAAGTCATATTTTTGTCACCTACACTTCACAACAAAATACGTACTGAGACGGCCTGACAGTGAGACCGGTCGGTTACAGTCAGTATGTGAATGTGACATCGACTGACTCAGCAACATTTAGGTCACGAAAGAAAGAAAGAAAAAAACTATCAAATCTACAGTTCGGCCTTGTAACAATTGTTTGAACTAAACCATGTCAAGTACACACACATACGGCGCTGGCATAGCGAGTGACGACCGCGAGATTCTACAGCTATTACTACTTCTGTATTGCTCGCTTTAGATAACCAGTTTTCTAATTATACGGCGGTTTTTAGAATTGTGTATGTGGTGTGGGGGGCGCGGTGGGGGATTGGGGGGGGAGGGACCAAAGTTCTTGCCCGATGAATCTCTGCCGTTTGAGGGAGGTCATTGCTCTCCCTAACATAACTGATAGCGATGAAGGTAATTTTTGCGTGAAGTAACTTTAGTCATTGCTCATATGGTTTATTGCTCTGGTCTAGAAAATTCCAATTTTTTGGGGGGTACATTTTATAACTTTTTGTTTTTTAACATTAGCAAATTTCTGAAAGTGTACAAAAATATTTAGAAAAATAGACGAATTGTCGATCGATCACCTGGGCGACACTAAAATGGAAACCATGTAAAGTTTGTATACGTCAGATTAGTAGGGGCCGTGGACGCCGGGCTAAGAGCAACGGCACATGATTCATTGCCCCATTTCTAAACGTCTCAATATGGTGTTAATTGTTATATATGAGACATCACAATAGCTGGTACATTGTTTGCGGGCTCAGCAAATGAGGGTGTGTGCATAGACCTAGATTCATCTAGAGATATGGTGCCAGAAGGTTTGACATAGATGGGACAGCATCCTATCTCATTACCAGAGGCGTAACTGGGTTTTTGACGCCCTTTGCTAATTCATTTTTGGCGCCCTTTATTTTAATAAAAATTTTAGATTTAGAGATTTAGCGGCGCCCTTTTGAACTGGTGCAGGCCGGCGCCCTTTGCAACTGCCCCAATGCCGAGCCGTTGTTACGCCACTGCTCATTACGGAACGTCACAATTTTTAGTCAAGGTTTTGGGTAAAACAATGTGTGACAAAAAATTTTCTAAATTTTTAGGCATAAAAAGTATTGAGCTGGTTTTGTCTCGATCAAGTGCCACTAAGGGACCGTCCATAAAGTACGTCACTAAAGGGCTGTCCATAAAGTACGTCACTAAGGGGCCGTCCATAAAGTACGTCACTAAGGGGCTTCCATAAAGTACGTCACTAAGCTGACTCAAATTAGCATTGGAGTAAAACAGCTCTGCTGAGATGAAATCGAATATTCGATTAATATCTTTATGAATTCGTCACTACTTTATACCCGGATGTTCTATTTATAGATTTCTGCCATGACATGACAAGGTCTATGGATCAAAATGACAGTTTTTCTAGGGAAATATTTCCTCTTTTTGTTGACATTTTCATCAGGTCCGTTCAGATTTCCATGTAAAGCGGTCGTTTTGGTCAATTATCGTGGTTTCCTTGCGCCTGTTTGGGTGAGGGAAGTGGTGGGTAGGGGAGCTCAGATCGTCTCTTTAATCGTCTGCCTAAAGGTAATGCTTAAGTCACTGAAACCAGGATTTTATAAAAGTTTCGCTGATTAAAATGTAAATAATGTTACTTTAGTCGTCAATTATTAAGAGATGTCAATTCTTTATATTAATATAAATTTAAAAGAAAATGTTTTAACAAAAATGTAATATATATTTGAATCAAATCCTTTGGTTACATATAGTGTTCTCCCTATACAGTCTTTTTTTAATTTTAAAAAAAAATTTTTGTTTGCCTAATTAAATGCATTGAAGAATGGAGGGGAAAAAATTAACGTTTCAAAGAGGTTTTTTTTAAAATTATTTTTTTTTAAAATAATGTCCATATAAATGTACAATGTACATGTATTTGTAAACATTTATCATTTGTTTGGAACACTTTGTTACCGTTATTGTGTTTATTAATATTATTATTATAATATTTTTTTAATCTAAGTTTGAAAATATTACCCATGATTCTAATGCTAGAAATGCAAAATTATTCTACTAATAATTTTAAATATTGAGAATTACGAAAATCGCGTCAGTTAATGTTAATATACACTTACATTGACATTAATCAGCTTTTTAAAAATTGTTTATATTTATTTATTTACATTATTTTTTTTAGCTATGTATAATAAATCAATGGGTAAAGTGTGTAAATAGATTTCAATAAAAAATCTCGGCTATTTTCACAATCAAGAACTCGTCATGTCAAGCCGTTCATCAAAGTCAACTATTATTGATCTGCCTGTGGGGTCACGAAGTGAGTTGACCTGAATCAATGAGCCACGTCAAGCATTTCTTATGATTCTAGGTCACGCATGTTGAGGCCCAAGCCCTGCTGGTCATGGCCCGATCTTGTAATCACGTCAGCTGAACGCGCGGTGACCTCAATACCAAAATAACTTGATTGCAGTACTTTTTTTTTCTTCTTTAAATCTTTTTTTTTAAACACTCCCCGCACCCCTTGAGGTCATCACAAAATGTATACCTTGGTATTGTGGAAATTTGTTTTTATAGAATTATGGGGTGGGAATTGCAAGGTGTTTGGGTTTCATTGGTTGGGGGGGGGGTATATAAAACGGCTGGTAATAGGCGTTAGTTAAAGGGCGTGGGATTATAATGGGTGGGGATTATAATGGGTGGGGATTATAATGGGTGGGGATTATAATGGGTGGGGATTATAATGGGTGGGGATTATAATGGGTGGGGATTACAATGGGTGGGGATTATAATGGGTGGGGATTACGAGGGAAGGGATTATGAGGGATAGTGATCAATGTGCCCTCCAAGGTTCTGTGGTCCATGTGCAAAATAAAATACTTGTGTGCAAAATTGCACAGCATTCATTTTTGTGCATCCTAAAACACATTAAAAAGAGCGCACTCGTAGGCAGTGTTCCCTCTAAGGTTCGTTGGTCGTTGTGCAAACAACAAACTGGAGTTTAAAGTTGCATGGCATCGATTTTTGTGAAACATGTTTACCCCACATACACAGTTATTATAGTATCCTTATCAGAATTTGCTTCACGGTAACACTAAACTGCTGCACGGCGTCGGTCTGATATATGTCAGGTGCTTTGGCAGCCATGTGTGTCCTTTGGTTGCTTATTTGACATATTCTTGCCCGAAAGGCTTGTCCGCATGTCGGACAAGAGATGGTTGGGGTGCCTTCAGAAGGGTTTCGACCACGATCTTTCCTGGCCTGTCGTCTGGACTTTGCAGCCTGTTGTCTGTTTGCCTCGCAAATATATAGCTCGCACGGTGAGTCTTAACCATAGGACATGGGTCTCCAAACTACGGCCCGAGGGCCATATGCCATATATTCTCCAAAAAAAGATACTATTTTTACATGTAGTTTACCACAAAACTGTTTGTAGTCGGCCCCCAAACTGCTGTTTGACAGTTAATGCGGCCCTCTCTCTCTCTCTCTCTCTCTCTCTCTCTCTCTCTCTCTCTCTCTCTCTCTCTCTCTCTCTCTCTCTCTCTCTCGCTCGCTCTCTCTCTCTCTCTCTCTCTCTCTCTCTCTCTCTCTCTGTCTCTCTCTCTATCTGTCATGGGCGGGCGGAAGAGCAAAAGTAAAAAATGACACACTTCCCGTGATGCTATCGAGCTGAAATTTGCTACATAGACTCATGTCATATAACAATGCATCTGATCAAAATTTCAGATCGATCGACAGTACCGTAATTTAATTAATGCATTTTTAGTTTATCACTATACAACATATGTAATTCAATTTCACAGTATGATATTGTTTTTCTTCCACGTGCCAGTTGAGTTCACGCGTTGACGCCATCCATCGATGTCTACACCCTCTGTCCCCTTCCCCCGGTTTTAAAGCCAGTGGAAATAAATCGGTATGACTCTGTTAATGTTTGTCGCGTTTGAACATAAATCAATCCTTTTAGTTCTGTCTCATATATAAGGGATTTATAGTCAAAAACTTTTGTTTTTACGGGGTCGTTTAATTAAATCCCTAATATTAATATTAACTTCACCGTCTTGTCTGTCGTGGTCTGTCGGGAGGAAAAACAAAAGTCACAAATGACCCACTTCCCGTGATGCTATCGAGCTAAAATTTTGCACATAGACTTGCCACATAACAATGCATTGTATAAAAAATTCAGATCGATCTAATGTATCGTAATTAAATTATTGCATTTTTAGTTTATCTCTATGTATCTCTATGTAGCCGTCTGCTATAGTTGACCTCCACGGGTCACTGGAGTTCACTCAAGCAATCGATGACCACATCCCCACGTTTTACTGCAAGGGGAGTTCAGTCACGTTCAGTCTGTAATTGTTTGTTGCGTGGTGCGTATTATATTGATTATAATCAATACTTTTAGTTATGTCTCATATAAAAGGGATTTATAGTCAAAAAATTTATTTTTAAAGGTTGTTTAATTTAAACGCGAATTTCAAGATCCAATACGCACTAACTCGAACAGGGATAAGTCTGAGATAAGATGCGAAATTCAATACTAATAAGTGCACTCTCTAACCTCTGACACCTACACTACGACCTCTGGCGTCTTGCATCTACTCTCTAATCTTTGTCATCTTACATCTACTCTCAAACTCTTTTTGGTATAGTGTTAATGATCTGACTTAATCTGAGTTTTAATTGAGCCACTTCTCCACCCTAAGCCTGTTCCCCCCCCCCGCCCCAATCCATCACAGCCTACCACACCAGGTCTCGTGCCAGCAGTATCCCCCCCCCCAACCCCTCGCAAATTTCATAAATAAACAAAGAGGTCGTTACACTGGCTCCCGTTTTTAAAACCCTTTAACCACCCTCCCCACGTTATCTTCCCTTAGTTTGTACAAACACCGGTGACCGTCCCTTTGGTCAGCTAACACAAACCATCACCGAACCGGGGCCGATGTTGACGCACGGGAACTCATCAGCGCGCCATGAGAGAAAACGGGAGTGGGGGGGGGGCTTTAATATCTGCTCTACACCAAACGAGCAGCAAGCAAAGAGACGGTGGTGATGCTGGTCTACAATTTGAGGACACCTCCAGATTTTACTTCACAATCAGGTGGAAAATTAATTTATGTTTACGCAAAATTCTCTTGATATATTTTGTAAAAACAATAATCTGTTGGTTTGTCCAGTTGTGACATTTAGGCTCCACCATCACCAAAGTTCCCTCTAAGGTTCGTTGGACCCTGTGCAAAGTAAAAAAGAAAACATCTCATGTTCAAAGTTGCACAGCATCCAGCTTTTGTGAAATATTGTACCAAATTTGCTTGCGTAGCCATTCTAAACAGCTGCGCGGCATCGGTCAAAATATCTCCGCAGCCGCGCAGCTTAAAGGAACATTGACCATCACCCACTACCACAGATTTTATTGAAAAGATATAACATTCTTTTATTTTCTTTCTTTAAAAAAAAACAACAACAAATATATTACACATTGAGTAGTTGGGTTGACCAAATGACCTTGTCAATGAACTTTGACCCGATATCTGTAAGGTATCAGAGACCACAAAAAACATTCGATATTTGTTTCGTTACCCTTAGATAAGTTACAGTCTCAATGTGCAAATTGATAATCATTGTCTCTGTCTGTCTTTTGATATTTTGTTTACATTGTCTGGGTGAGAAGTTTAAGTCCAATGTCCGATTTTTTAAAAAATGTGAACATTGAGTGCAACACCGTGTGGGACTTAGATTGTTCAATTATTTGTTGTTGTTCTTTTTGTCTTCTTTGTTTCTACGAAATCAAAGCACAACTCCCAAAGTGTCAATAACATTATAAAACATTGCACACCTTGAGGTCAATACCTTTATAAAACATTGCACACCTTGAGGTCAATACCTTTATAAAACATTGCACACCTTGAGGTCAATACCATTATAAAACATTGCACACCTTGAGGTCAATACCATTATAAAACATTGCACACCTTGAGGTCAATACCTTTATAAAACATTGCACACCTTGAGGTCAATACCTTTATAAAACATTGCACACCTTGAGGTCAATACCTTTATAAAACATTGCACACCTTGAGGTCAATACCATTATAAAACATTGCACACCTTGAGGTCAATACCATTATAAAACATTGCACACCTTGAGGTCAATACCATTATAAAACATTGCACACCTTGAGGTCAATACCATTATAAAACATTGCACACCTTGAGGTCAATACCATTATAAAACATTGCACACCTTGAGGTCAATACCATTATAAAACATTGCACACCTTGAGGTCAATACCATTATAAAACATTTCACACCTTGAGGTCAATACCATTATAAAACATTGCACACCTTGAGGTCAATACCATTATAAAACATTGCACACCTTGAGGTCAATACCATTATAAAACATTGCACACCTTGAGGTCAATACCATTATAAAACATTGCACACCTTGAGGTCAATACCATTATAAAACATTGCACACCTTGAGGTCAATACCATTATAAAACATTGCACACCTTGAGGTCAATACCATTATAAAACATTGCACACCTTGAGGTCAATACCATTATAAAACATTGCACACCTTGAGGTCAATACCATTATAAAACATTGCACACCTTGAGGTCAATACCATTATAAAACATTGCACACCTTGAGGTCAATACCATTATAAAACATTGCACACCTTGAGGTCAATACCATTATAAAACATTGCACACCTTGAGGTCAATAACATTATAAAACATTGCACACCTTGAGAAATTTTTTAGTATAAAAATATTGTTAGCAGTCTATTCAACGCCGTCAAGGATAGTTCCTGAACATCGTCACGAAAACTCTTCTCTGTCGGAGAAGGGGGCAGACTGCCCACTGCACGCTCATTCCTACGCCACTCCAAGCGCTGCTAGTATGCCACGTTTGGCCTGTAGGCTGTAGGCTAAATATATCTCAACTTTAAAATTCAGATCTTATCGGTTTTTTAAAAAATTGTTATTTACGTAATTACAGCGCCGTGCTGTCAATCAAATAGGAATCATTGTGTTACTTAATACATTTTTTGTTAGCAGACGATTGGACTGCTAACTCCGCACTATTAAAAAGACTTCAATTTTCAGTTTTATATAATTATAAAAAAAAATTAAAGATGATTTTATTGATCTTTTAAATATTTCACTTTATTTCTTTCTTTATTTTACTTTTAAAATTATTTTATTCTTTAAATTATTTTTTATTAGATTTTCAAAAAGTATCTGGATATTTTTAAAAACATTTTTTTTATCAATGAAAATTGAACAGTATATGCTTGGTTATATAAACACATAATTAGAACCGGATAAAATGTGTTTGATGTCACGCTCTATACTAAAAGGATCTGTATAAGAAAATAAATATTTTTTTAAAGTCTTACCATGTGACCTTTCATATATCCCGACTCCCTGTTTTGTATGTCAAGGCCCAGAGGCGTTACTAGGGTTGGTGTCACACGGGGCGGTAGCTAATGGTGTCACCCCCTCACGACTTAACACATAGAACTACTCCGAGTCTTACAGTGCTAAATAACGGGAATATACATAATTTTACATTTTGGTGTCACCTCTTGTGATGGTGTCACCTCTTGTGATGGTGTCACCTCTTGTGATGATGTCACCGGTGCGGTCCGCCCCCCCCCTCGCATTCCAATAGTGACACCACTGTAAACGCGACACATTTTGTAATTTGTCTTCTTTAAATTGTCGTTTTAGTGCAACTTACTAGACATGTAATTAATTTCGTGACGGTGACCCGTAAAATGTCACACAAAAAAAGAGCGCAGATGAAGATTGGAGGCGATTCTTCTAATAGATGCTAATGTTTCAAAATGGACTACCAACGAGTTATAGATCTCTTATGTTTGCACCCATTTGTCGTCACTCTTTCATCGTGCCCTCTTTAATGACATGCAGAGGCGTCACTAGGGTTGGTGTCACCCGGGGCGGTAGCTCTTGGTGTCACCCCCCCCTCCCCCCACGACTTGCCCCATAAATCTCCTCGAGTCTGCCAAATACCGGGAACACACAGATTCTTCAGTAATGTTTGAAAATATAGATCAAATGTTTGTTACAAAGGCATTCGGAGAAAAGTTGAATTTAAAGTCGATAGGTAAAATATTGTAACATTTAAAAACGAAGAACTAAATAGAAAAAATGTTAATTTTAAATTTTTATTTTAACATAAAATTATTAATTTTAAGTAATACGGTTAAATAACTGTAATATTTTCAAATTTCACAAACTTGCATCTACATAGCGTTCCATTAAAATTTACGATTACATTACATTACCAAAATTAGATTATATTACCAACCATTACAGTACAACTTCAAATCAGGTAAGGTTTTAACCGTTCTGTTTGGGGTTTGCAAAATCAGCAACTATATGAATAATATGCAATAATTCAAAATACAATGTCATTAAATATATTTAAAAATCAGAATTTAGATTTTCTGGCCTTTAAAACTGAAAACTTGTTAATTACGCCATCGAAATCAATTTCTTGTGCCGAATCACTCTCAATGGATAACAAGGCAAGATTAGAAAGCATTGACTGCACCATTGTAAATCGCAAATAATTCTTTATGAGCTTTAGCTTTGAAAAACTCCTTTCACATGAAGCCACAGACACACAGATTATAACAAATAATCCTAAACTCAATGTGAGATTGATATAGGGGAGGGATTCTATGAAGTCCCATTCAGCTACAAATTTCAAAACGTCAAGTACGGACTAGTCTTCAGCCTCTTTGAGATCGATCTCTGCTGCCTTCAGGTACCTTCTCAGCCTTGGTATTTCTAATAAAAACTCTTCCTCTGACAACTCATCATAGAAAGTGGACAACCTTGGAATGGACTTTAGTAATTCTTCTTCAGTGGCAGATATCAAGCTTTTGGCTTGAACAGGTGCAAGTTGAGCTTTGTATTTGTTTAATAATAAAGCTCAAATCTATTGTTTTCATTACACGATTCGTTTGTGTTTTAAAAAAATTTCGTTCACTTTCATCGTGCGCTCTTTAATGACATACATGTGCCAAAATTTATTATTTAAAGAAGGACAATGTTCCCAACATTAAAATAGATAAGCAATTTTAATAATTATACATTTAAAAAATAATAACTCAAACACGTTAAATACCTTATTTTCCTATAAATGAAAAACAACAACAAATAGAACCTATCTATTTTTTTGGAAGAAAAATCGTATCCCCTAAACTGTCGTTGAGGAAGTAGTGAGTTGGGATTGGTCTCACAGGCTGACTCCGTGTGTCGGTATGTCAAAGCCCAGTATGTTGGATTTTCTTCTTAAACAAAAGTCACCGCTTCTTTTATGTCCAGCCTTTTTTTAATTGTGCGGCTTTTTCTTTCCTTTTTTATAATTAGTTTTATGGTACTTTGTGGAGACGTTTTATTATTGCCTGTTATCTAAAATTTTATTTTAATAATAAGTTTTCGGGTTAAACGTACTGTATTTCATTTCATTTCTCAATTTCTTTCTAGATGAAAAAAAATGTGTCTTTTTTTCTGACATAAAATCGTACACAGTAAATTTTAGGCTTGGGTGTCACCCCCTGATGGGTGTCACCCGAGGCGGCCCGCCCCCTCCGCACCCCCTAGTGACGCCACTGATGACATGTGACAACAATTTTAAAAAAGCACAATGTTCCCAGCATGTGTCAGACAAGTCTTGTCTGTCAAACTTTAAGAACATTTATTAATTTTTTTTTAAAATTCGTCCATTTTTTGAACTTGACCAAAATTTAAGTGTAAATTGGCTTACTTTTGTTGGGACTTTTTGACTATTGCATGTTAACGGATATTATTTTATTAATATGTTTTCGGGTTTAAAATATTTTATTGCATTTCGTATTTTTTTCCTAGGTGAAAAAAATTAGTCATCTCCTTTTTGAAATTCAATTGTATACAGCAACATTTTAGATTTTAGTGTCATCCCCCTGATGGTGTCACCCGGGGTGGCCCGCCCCTACCGCACCCCCCTAGTGACGCCACTGTCAATGCTGAAAGGGTTATTTCATAACGCTTTATTATACTTACGTAATTACCTTTTGATATTATCAATCGGTGTTTGACGAACAAAGTACTCGGATTCTGAATCGTATTTATTTTTTAATTAAAAAATTTGTAAAGCTATTACACAAGCCCAAGCGTGGAAAAAATAAAATCATTAATAAAATAATTATATTAAAAATGTTTATCACAGAGTGTGAAAAATGTCTAACAATAAAGTATAAATATAATCTATAAACATATATAATTTGCAATGTCACGTCTGTAGTGGCTGTCCGTGACGCTACTAATTTTAGAAAGCAGCGTACCAAATTACTGCACCAATGCATCAAAAGGTTGCAAATTAAAGATGCGCTGTAAAAAAATATTATATGACGTCATTGTTTTCGCTCATATTTTAATTTTGGAAAAGGGATCAATGTAAAAAGAGGATTTGATGATGGTTAATTATAAAATAAAATAAAAAACATAGGGGGCGCCGTAGGTGCCCTACAACCCCTATTATTAAATAATTTGTCTACATTTCAGAAAGTTTATTATTTCGTATTTATCAAACAAGGACAAGTTAGTTGGGCTTTTGAAAAAGGTCGGCGCCGTAGGCGCCCTAAAAAAGAGTGCATTTTTATAAAATAAATAGATTTCAGCTGAAAACTTCCGTCATTTTTGACGGGTAATACGCTAGTATACATATAATTCAAAGTATGTATGTATGTATGTATGTATGTCCTTTATAGCTGACTAAACCATTCATCCGATCGCCATGAAACTTTTCGAGACTTTTGAGTACACTCCTGGGATGGTCACTGGCAACTTTTTTTGCAAAATTTAACACTCATTAATATGTTAATGGGGTCCCATAATATATTTTTTTTTCTTATATGAGCTATATAAAAATTAGTTTAAGCGTTAGCTATAAGGTTAATTGATGGATCTTAACCAAACTTTGCATATAACAACTTGGTAGCCAATATTAAAATACTATATGGCACTAATTTCCTAATGTCCATTTCTTCGGGGCTGGGGGCCCAAAATGTCTTTTTTCATAAACTGTTAAGATTCTATTCCCAATTCAATTATTAAAGATTTTGAGAAATCTAGATAAATATATCCACTATAAAATAGATTGAAATAAATAGGTGTTTTGAACTTGACATCTTGCATTAGTTGGGCCCTGGGGCCCTTAATGTCGTTTTTTGCTTATATGAGCTATATAAAAATTAGTTTATGGGTTAGCTACTGAGTAAATGAATGGATCTTAACCAAACTTTGTATATAAAAACTTGGTAGCCCATATTAAAATAACAAAGGGCACTGCACTTCTAATGTCCAATTGTTCAGAGCCGGGGGCCCCAAATGTCTTTTTTCGAATATGTTTGAGATATTATTTGCCATTCTATTTTCAACGATCTTGAGAAATATATACAAGATGAAACTGAATTAAAATGCACAGCATGTTGAAATTTACATCTTATATCGAATGGGCTAGGGGCCCACCTGTCTTTTTTTGTGTGTATACTCTAAGATATTATTTCCCACTCAGTTTTTAACGATCTTGATGAGAAATATATCCATGAGGAAACTGAATTTAAATGAACAGGTTTTAAAAATGTACATCTTGAACCGAATGGGCCCGGGGGCCCCTAATGTATTTTTTCATTATATTAGCTATATAAAAATTAGTTTAAGTGTTAGATAATGAGAAAATAACTTGATTTTGACCAAACTCGGTATATAAAAACTTAAGAGCCTATATTAAATTACTATAGGGCACTGAACTCCTAATTTACATTTACTCGGGACTGGGGGCCCTAAATGTTTTTTTTACTAAACTTTTAAAATTTTATTCCCCATTCAATTTTACACGATATTGAGAAATATAGATAAATATATTTATGTTATGAAACTGATCGAAATGAACAGATTTTAAGCTTCATGTGTTAAACTCATAGGCCCGGTGACCCTTAATGTAATTCTTTTTTTTTATCTATATGTATTCCTTTTTACTGAGATCGTTGTAACGCACGACGGGTCTGCTAGTTTAAAATAAAATGTATGTCGGTGTCCGAATAATATTCTACGCTTGGCTGTTTAGCGACTAAAATTAGCATTTAAAGATTATGGGGTTGGGGGGGGGGCAACACTGTAAAGGCAGTTTAAGGTTTAAACCAGTTAATTCTATCCGCTTGGACGGGTAAGGTCCGCTGAAGTTTATTTTATTTCTATTACGTGTTGGACAGTTTTGTTTACCTTGGCAGCTTGGTAGATAAACAAGGTGGCACGGATGCTGATGTCAAAATAAGGATTGGGAAAGCAAGAGCAGCGTTCCAACAACTCAAGAATGTTTGGGTCTCCTAATCAGCAAGTTAAAAATTAGGATCTTCGACGCCATGGTGAAGCCTGTGCGGCTATATGGAGCCGAGACGTGGAGAACAACGGCCGTAAACCTGACCAGAATCCAGTCCTTCGTCAACAATTGTTTAAGAAGGATTCTCAGAATTCACTTGCCGGACAAACTCAGCAATAGGGAACTGTGGCAGCGGACAAAGCAGAAACCAATTGTTCTATTTGCAAAAACTTTAGTAATGTTGAGGACTTGTTCATAAGTTCATATTTTATGCCTTTAATTTATGCCAGTTGTTAATTCCTTTAGATGAGGTATATTGCACATTAGAATTATATATTTTTTAAAATTTATTTAGGAGAATAATCCATTTAAATACGCAACATTTTTTCCACAATAGCTTACAGTCTCGCGGTAAACGTCTCTTTGGTGTGAGGTCCGTGTCTAATTTGGAGAATTAACATTAATATTATCATGTTGGAAACTCTCAATCTTACAAATCAATGCATACGGGCAATATATTTTTATCAATTACATCCATAAATGTTGTTGAAATTTTATTGGTTGTAATGGGAATTTAACGGAGACAGCAATATTTGCTTCCACAAGTTGAGCTGCTGACAAACCAGCACATCAGTGTCGTGTTGTTATACGACTCCAGCACATCTGTGTCGTGTTGTTATACTACTCCAGCACATATGTGTCGTGTTGTTATACTACTCCAGCACATCTGTGTCGTGTTGTTATACTACTCCAGCACATCAGTGTCGTGTTGTTATACTACTCCAGCACATATGTGTCGTGTTGTTATACTACTCCAGCACATCAGTGTCGTGTTGTTATACTACTCCAGCACATATGTGTCGTGTTGTTATACGACTCCAGCACATCTGTGTCGTGTTGTTATACGACTCCAGCACATCTGTGTCGTGTTGTTATACGACTCCAGCACATCTGTGTCGTGTTGTTATACGACTCCAGCACATCTGTGTCGTGTTGTTATACTACTCCAGCACATATGTGTCGTGTTGTTATACTACTCCAGCACATCTGTGTCGTGTTGTTATACGACTCCAGCACATCTGTGTCGTGTTGTTATACTACTCCAGCACATATGTATCGTGTTGTTATACTACTCCAGCACATCAGTGTCGTGTTGTTATACTACTCCAGCACATCAGTGTCGTGTTGTTATACTACTCCAGCACATCAGTGTCGTGTTGTTATACTACTCCAGCACATCAGTGTCGTGTTGTTATACTACTCCAGCACATCATGTGTCGTGTTGTTATACTACTCCAGCACATCAGTGTCGTGTTGTTATACTACTCCAGCACATCAGTGTCGTGTTGTTATACTACTCCAGCACATCAGTGTCGTGTTGTTATACTACTCCAGCACATCAGAGTCGTGTTGCTCTACTACTCCGGCCTCTTGGTTTTTCAGTTCAGTAGCATTAGTATAAGAAGACTTGAGATTCATCATGGAATTTGAAGTTTTAGGATTAGAAACGTTCACATATTTTAATATAGTTTCTTCATTTTAAAAATTAATTTTGAGCTTGAGGTTTCTTTTATTTTATTTATATCTATATTAACGATTTTTATTTCCATAAGCTAGTTAACAATGAGAAATGGGCCGCCCCAACAAAGTGCAGCCCTGGGGTAATCGATCGGCTCATATTTAAAACAAATTATTGGAGTACAGTAATTGATGCTTTTACAACAGAGAGCGGCTGTCAAATTTGACGAGTCAATTAGGTCACCAGCGGATCAGTTTCACGTTCTCATACTACTTAAGTCTCATAGATTTCCTTTTCGGTAGCATAAGTATCAGAATATTTTATATCCAATATGGAATTTGAAGTTTTGGCATCAGAAATGTTTACATATTTTAGGATAGTTCCTTATCCTTTATTTCTTGTATGAATTTCTTATTGGTATTTATTTTATTTTGATAACAATTTATAATATTTAAAAAGAAAATCATTCTTATGCGCTAATAAAGGACGAGGAATTTGCCGCCCCCCTAAATAAGTGCCGCCCGGGGCATTTGCCCCCTCGTCCCCCTCTCGCTACGCCACTGATTATGGCACAGCCCCAGATAGCGTGACCTCGGTGTGGTTTACTTACTTTAGCGACCGATTCCCTATGTGTCCTACTTTCACATTGGCCCAAGAAATGTGAATGCAAATTGTTATTTATTGTGTAAAATTGAACAAAACAAACTAATGCGAAGACGGATGCGCAAGCGTGCACAAATGACAGCATTTACTTAAAGCAATTACTGATGGAGAAAAATAAAACTGTGACGGTGACGGGAAATTTAAGGCAAGGTGAAGGACAACCATTAAATGCATAAATTGCATGTTTCACGTTTTAAACAAATTAAGTTAAAAATTGCTGGGGGAAAAAAATGAAAAAATTAGGGCTGCGGAAATTAACGATTAATTTCTCGATTAATCGTTTGAAAATTTTAAAGATTAAATTTTTTTAAAACGATTTATTGACCCACCACTTATAAATGTATTAGAAGTAGTAAAATATTTCGGCCGATAAATATAAAATAATTTCTGGAAGATTACTTGAACATTTTCGTTTTCAAACTATTGGCTGACGTGAATGTTCAAAATGTTGATAAAGGTTATGTGTCCATTGAGAGAAATCGTTTGCCTACCATGCAATGTTCCCTCTAAGTCTAAGATTTGTTGGTCCGTGTGGAAAGGTAAAAAAAACAAAAAAACAACTCGTATGGAAAGTTGCACAACGTCCATTTTTTGTTCAATATTTTACATTTCCTGCGCGGTGATTCTAAACTCCTGCGTGGCGTCGGTCAAATATCTGCGCAGCCGCGCTGCTTAAAGGGAAACATTGCTATCATGGTTCTAACACTTCGCTTACACCTGCAAACCAAACATCCACTACAGTATCTGAAACTTCAGATGAGACAATCTAAAGCTATGTGAAGGATTGTTCAGCTCGGCTGGTTATATTGTCAATAAGACCCGCTCATCACTTCCATCAAATAATGTCAATACACTTGTCTGTTTGCGTCGTTGGTTAAAAGATGACATATAAAGAAGACATTCCAGTGTTATTTCGATTTTTGACAAGTATTTTAATAAATGTTACTTATGACTTATGACACCATAAATTTCAATTTTTGGCTTTAATTGAAATTAACGATTAATTAATCGTTAATATTTGCATACGATAACGATTAAATTTAAATTAATCGTTAACATCCCTAGAAAAAATAAAGAATACAAATTCTAAAAAATTCTTATATAAATGTCGTTAAGAAAATTGAGAGCTGTTAAATCATTATTAAAAAAAATTCTTAAAAGTAATGGATAAGATTGAGTTTGACTTCTCTTACAACTAGTTAGTATCATTGTTATCTCTCATTGGTCTCCAGCATTACTATGTTGCATAGGTTGGATTGATTTCAATGGCACATTATAATTATTTTTTATTGTCGTTGTTTGATAGTGTAAACAATGTTTACAATATAATTTATTTTTAAAATCTCGCCACAAATCATTGCATTGTTGAACTCCTTAATTACAGGACATCTCACTCTATCGTGCAGCAGAGATCAACAAAGACTGCGGCTATAGCTTTAGTTAGACACCAACTGCAACAATTTCTCTTTCAATATTAGTGTTTAAATACATTTTCCGATTCAAGTTATTTCATTTTTTTACGGCGCCTCGTGCTTTCTGAGATTTCCGATGACGTCATCACTCTGTGCATTTGGGTAAGAATGAGTTCCTCAGTTTTCTATAGAAAATCCCTTGAAAATATTAAATTACCGCGAAAGCTGTGTCAGATTTACGTACAAGCTACACACGCTATAGCTTAGGGCCCCTATTTTCTTAGGGGCCCAACAAGAAAAAATTGTCCGGATGAGCATCCAGTTGTAGAATAAATGGCCTTACATTGGGCCCCATATCTCAAAAAGCTTAGGGCCTTATCAAATCTAAATCCGGAATTTAGACTTCCAAGTTTAGGTTAGCTCTGGTGGTATGGATGGCAACTGGGACGGTGGTAGGGAGAGGACCTAGGATGTTGGTAAGAGTGGTAACTATGGGAGGGTAACTGGGAGGGTGACTGGGTTGGGTATAGACATCTGATAGGAATTGCAGCTGGGATTTTGGTAAGGATGGCGGCTGCATGGGATAGCGGTAGGGTTGGGAGATGAAATGGCGGTAGGCATGGTAGGTGGGATAATGGTAGGTGGGATAATGGTAGGTGGGATAATGGTAGGTGGGATAGTAGTCGGAGTGGCAGTTGGATTCGATCACGTTCATTTTGTTAATGTATCGGTCCAATTTTTCAACACATTATTATTTGAAATTGGTCTACGATTAAGCCAACCACGCGATGTTGTTCCTTGAACTATGAATATCCATTTTTTTGTCACGCCCCGGAGGTTTATTGTAAGTAGGATCACAAACCGTAATTGTAAACGAATTAGGACTAATGGCTCGGGCGAGGTACAACACGTTGTGTTTTGTTGTTTAATTCATTTTATTATTTTTAAGAGTACATTTGTAAACATTTCTATTTACTCAGATCTTCTGCATCAACACGCATGTGAAATACGTCATGGACGTTTCTTCTCTATAATGGGATTTTGTATCTTGTATGCTAAAGCAATGTTTTTGAAAGTTTATTTTATCTAACACAACATGTAGGACAGGCACTGAAGTGAATGGTATCATTTTGGATGAAAATTTTATCAAAAGAATTTTCTTAGAAATACTTTTTTCAATGCATATTTACTTATTTCATGATTATTGTAAAGGCCAGAACAAGTTAGAAAGATGTTAACTTTAAAAACAAAATTATTTAAGTTACTTAATTTTGAACTAACTTTCACTGACAAAATGATAACTGAAATGATTATTTATTTGCAAACAAAATCCGCCGAACAATCCTCGTCCTTAAATTTAATTTTGGAATCTCCGCGAATTGTGGTCTTTTTATGTGTTTGTATGTTTGTGAGTTTTTTGTGTATGTGAGTGTTTGTATGTGTGTGAGTTTTTTGTGTATGTGAGTGTTTGTATGTGTGTGAGTTTTTTGTGTATGTGAGTGCATGCGTCCGTGCATATGTGTCAGTCCTAAGCGGTGCTAAACATGGAATGCATTTCCAATTAACACCAGTTAAGACAATAAACCTCCCACTTTCCGACTCCTGCATAAATGGTTTTTAAAACAATCTGGTCGTTTTCACGCATCGACTTCAGCATTTCAAATGAGATCCAGAGGGGAAATTTTCCAAAGAGGGGAACTGTTACGTTTCCGTGCTGCAGAAGACGTCCCCGCTGTCAACAAATATATATTGCACACACACAAACACGCACGCACACACTCACTCATACAAGCACGCGCGCACACACATACTCACACATCCATAGTGCGTGTAGACATGGCTGTTTTAGATCTTGTTAGTGCCTAATGTTCGTAGGCCCTCAACTCAGAGGCATAGTGAAGAGGGGCATGGTGCATACGGGGGGGGGGCAAAATGATTCTAATAGCGTTACACTATAATAAGGGAACAGGGTTAATCGATAGAAAGGGCCCCGATTTTATAGTTTGTCTTCCATGCAAAATTTCTTATCTACGCCTCTGCCTCAGCTTAACCTGTCAGCTAAGCGACCAACGGATCATTAAAGCTAAACACGGAGGTTATTTCCTGATTTCTAATCCCATTTTATTTATATGATCCAAACCATTTTACAGTGTTTCCAAGTCCAATTCTATATGATACATTGTTTCCTTTTGTTTATTTTTTTTGTAAAACTTTATTTTTTTATAAATTTTGCTTAAAATATACATTACCTCTTTTTATATATTCCCCAAGCCTATGTTATGGAAGGATCGTGTTATTGTTTGGCAAGGACATTGGAGCGCAATCAGAAGACTGAAGATGATGCAATCAGAAGACTGCAGTTGATGCAATCAGAAGAATGCAGTTGATGCAATCAGAAGACTGCAGTTGACGCAATCAGAAGACTGCAGTTGAGGCAATCAGAAGACTGCAGTTGACGCAATCCGAAGACTGCAGTTGAGCATCAAAGACTGCAGTTGACGCAATCAGAAGACTGCAGTTGACGCAATCAGAAGACTGCAGTTGACGCAATCAGAAGACTGCAGTTGACGCAATCAGAAGACTGCAGTTGACGCAATCAGAAGACTGCAGTTGATGCAATCAGAAGACTGCAGTTGACGCAATCAGAAGACTGCAGTTGACGCAATCAGAAGACTGCAGTTGACGCAATCAGAAGACTGCAGTTGACGCAATCAGAAGACTGCAGTTGACGCAATCAGAAGACTGCAGTTGATGCAATCAGAAGACTGCAGTTGACGCAATCAGAAGACTGCAGTTGACGCAATCAGAAGACTGCAGTTGACGCAATCAGAAGACTGCAGTTGACGCAATCAGAAGACTGCAGTTGACGCAATCAGAAGACTGCAGTTGAGGCAATCAGAAGACTGCAGTTGACGCAATCAGAAGACTGCAGTTGACGCAATCAGAATACTGCAGTTGACGCAATCAGAAGACTACAGTTGACGCAATCAGAAGACTGCGGTTGACGCAATCAGAAGACTGCAGTTGACGCAATCAGAAGACTACAGTTGACGCAATCAGAAGACTGCAGTTGACGCAATCAGAAGACTGCAGTTGACGAACAACTTGAAAATGAGAAGCCAAACTGAGAGAAAGTGGAGTGATCAGATTTCTCGCTGAAGGAGGATTAGCTAACACTTAGTGACATTTAGCTGAAATTTATTTACATTTTAAATCATTGTCCTAACAATGGAAACTACACTGGTTGAAACAATGACCTTTTGCTGAATTTGATACCTTTTTCCTAAAGGAACACATTGAAAGATATGGAAATCTCCGATTAGGCAATGTTTGTTATATCTTTCTGCGACTATATATGATGAATTTATTGATTTGTTAGGATCCAACGTATTCAATATACATTTAGATAATTCTGGAAATCAAAATGCTAAATATAATGACATTCTTTCCAGGGCCGGATGGGTCCCTAAATTATTTGAGATTTTTATGTCTAGATAATTCTATGACAGTGCCAAGTATGATTTTTTGGATACCCAGAGGCTGGGGGATTTAATTAAAATATAATTTAAAAAAGATGGTGAAATGATCTTTAACGTAATATCATTTTTATTCATACAAATTTTAAAATGGAAACTGGTAAAAGAGACAAAAGTTGTTTTAAAAAGCCAAAATGTGCAAAGGCTTATAAAGTGGATCATCAAAGTGTCAATTAAGTGTATAAGATACGTGCCACTAAATTTTGAGTGAAGGTCATTTGCATTGGTTAAAAATGTGAGGATTTCTCATTGTATAATCATGGTAAAAAAACAACACTATTTCAAGTGTGTCCATGTGCAAACATCATATAAGTATGATAAACGGATACAGTTTCAATTCGTCTGTGGGTGCAAACATCATATAAGTATGATAAACGGATACAGTTTCAATTCGCCTGTGGGTGCAAACATCATATAAGTATATGATAAACGAATACAGTTTCAATTGGTCTGTGGGTGCAAACCTCATATAAGTATGATAAACGAATACAGTTTCAATTCGTCTGTGGGTGCAAACATCATATAAGTATGATAAACGAATACAGTATCATTTTGTCTGTGGGTGCGAGCATCCAATAAGTATGATAAACGAATACAGTTTCAATTTGTCTGTGGGTGCGAGCATCCAATAAGTATGATAAACGAATACAGTTTCAATTCGTCTGTGGGTGCAAACATCATATATTTTATCTTATCTGTTTACAGACGCTCCTTCTATACAGAAGATTTTTGCGTCCTACGATTATCTATGGTTTGTGTTTAGTCCTGCATTTTTATCAGAGATTTAAATGTTGATAAAGTGTTGGTTTTCCTGGATTCTTCAGGCAACCAATTCCACGCCCGAATTCCGGACGGGAAGAAGGAAAACTTGTATGTGTTTGTTCTTGCATACGGAATAAGAGGTATGATAAACAAGAAGACCCTCCTAAAAGGAGAAGGAGCTTGTGACCTCCCCAACTAGAACCTCCTAAAAGGAGAAGGAGCTTGTGACCTCCCCAACTAGAACCTCCATTAAGCCACATTGCAGCCAGAGTATGAAACAAACTAGACGTAAACAACTCAGGAGCGAACTCAACAAGAATTTCAACAAGTAGACCGTAACACATTCCACTCTCAGAAATACTTAGGTACAGCGAAATGGCAGACACCACATTAACTATTATCTCCCTTTATGTTAAGTGATGCAGAACAAAGGGAGACTACATCATTAAATCGGTTAAGAGTTAAGAGTACATGTACACACCTGATTTTTTTTCCTTCAAGAAACAAACATTCACACAGAACACGACGCCAATACACACACTACAAATGTAGGCTTTAAACACACTCACGCACACTACAGCAACGGCAAATAACATCAAGGCCGCACCCAGACTTTTTAAAGGGGGGGGGGTTCGCAAACTTGTCGCGAAGGCATTTCGTGTGAAGATAGGAAAACCTCTCATAACGAGCACCTCTCATAACGAGATTTTCACATAACTAGCAACATTTTTATGGAAAAAGTTGCTCCCTTAAAGGAGCGAAGATTCGCATAACAAGTGACGCAGAAAGGGAATCTCCCTTTTTCCTGGAAATTCATTAGTGAGTCGGCACTTCCGCCCTGACGTATTATTCTGTGTTAAGCACTCGGGCTGTTAGCGTATTGTTTTCGTGTGTCATCAAACGATTTTACAAATTTTGTATTTAGACAGTATTTGTAATTTTTGTATGTGCAAAGTTTAATAAACTGATAAATTATCTTCGAAAAAAAACACAAGAAGAAAATCATAAGAGAGGGAAGAAAAATAACTGTTGCAATAAAACGAAAAAACATTGAAAAGCGAGAAACGATGTTGTGAATCTATAGCACAACTACAATCGGCCAACATCAACTATCTGCACTATACTCAAGAACAATTAAGGAGATTGATGCTTCAAATGGTGTGTCAAGAATGTCTACGAAAAGGTTACATCATATTTTCGTCAAATTTTGAAGGGTCTGCAAAACAATGCCTATCAGTTTTTTAGTTAAAAGCAATAATTATTTGTCATAAATTCATATTTTTGTTTACGTTTTTGTTTCAAATCTAAATTGTATTCTAGTTGTTTCGCTCTTAACAAATCATAAGTAATTTTATTTGAATAAATTTTAAATTTTAATACATTGTTTATGACAATTTTTTTTTCAGCATGGAACGAGTAAGACTCTGGAACGAATTAATCTTGTTATGAGAAGTTTGACTGTACCTACAATATATGGGGCTATGACTTCAAATTTGGATGAGAATTTTTAATCAATAATTCTGTACCTATGAATTTTTTATGGCGTCGATTAATTTTCTGGAATTTTTTGCCTCGCTTTCAAAAAAAAATAATTAAATTAAATAAAAATAATTTAAAAAAATATTTCAGTGCATACGGTGACCAAAAAAGTAGGTTTTCATGCAATAAATGATTAACACTATACTATAAATAAAAGCTTCCAAAATAGTATTTTATTTAAAAATTCAAGTACTCATCATTCATTTCTTTTCTTATTAATGATGAAATCTGCAGGCACAAGCATTAAAGAATTGTAATAACATACATTATGGTACAGAACTGATAAAGCGGAAGACCACGATGCTATGAGGTTTATTTTAGAACATCTTCTTGGGTTTTTGTTAACAAATATCTGTAAAACACAGTTTTCGTTGATATTGAAAGTGATGCATCAATGCAAGCTCGGTAAGTCTTTCCTGCACCATTGAACATCTCATGTAATTGTGCAAACGTCGGAGTGCACTGAACCTTTGCTTACACGCGAAGGAAGTCACAGGAATCACACACGCGATTTTCAGTAAGCAATAAATATTTGGATACATCGATTCATTGCAATGTTTTATTTATAGCTTCCGGTGCAAAAAAATTTTGGTAGCTTTGAATCTTCCCATTGACTGAAACTCAATTTCCACCCGGTAAACTCTTCGGGCAGCACTTCTGGTGAAGGCAGATCTTGCTCATATAAATCCACATCGCCTTTCAGATCTTCATACATATACTTTCTAACAGCACTTGGCACAAGAGCTAACAGTTGTGAGGATGTCCTGGTTAAGCCAGAGAACATGCAGGTTTCTTTTAATAAATTTGTAAATCATGTTACGTACGTCGGAAAGTCTGTACGAATGCGTGGTCACTAGGTTTAAAGTGTGTGTATGCCGCCAAAGGGGCCTCTTGCAGAATACGCGCTTGAACTCCTGAGACAGCGCCCGACATAGATGCAGCCAGCGCCATCATAACACTTGCCACTCATATTCTGTTGTGGGATCCCCAAATCTCTCAATAATGTCAAGATCTATTTGTTACAAAAAGGGCACACATTCGCAAAAGGGGGTTCGTTCGAACGTACGAACCTGCGTACGGCCATGAACATAGCAAATGGAATGGAACGGCAATCATACGAACATCGGACCGACGGCAGATCACTAAAAAGGAAAGAAAAAAAAAGAACGAATAACTACAGTCAACATTAGTATTAGGCTTATTAACATTTATGCACATAGAGATAAGATTTTAAGGGGATACATTTCTACGGGAATTTAAAACAAGGGCTAAGCGGCACACTATTTTAATTGCGAAAGAACTGTTTATTTCAATCTGGATAATCTTGTCAATAATTCTGAAAATGATGTAAAATGTATGGGGGAAATGTCTTTAAAAGTATTTTTTAAAATTTTTGGGGCCCCCGGCCCCGAAGGAATGCACATTAGGAAAGAATTTTATTATGGGCTAACAAGTTTTTATATACCAAGTTTGGTCAAGATCTTCATTTTCCCGGTAGCAAACGCTTAAACTAATTTTTATATGGCTCATATAAGAGAAATTTACATAATGGGCCCCTGTAAATTGTTTTTTTTAATTATGAAAGATACCTTTTTGGGAGTGTACTCAACAACTTCCCAAAGTTTCATGGCGATCGGATGAAGAAAATAATATGTATATGCTTATATTAGAACAAAACGACATATAAGGGCCCCGGGCCCAATCGGTGCAACATATTAAACTCAAAACCACTGTTAATTTCAATCTGATAATAGTAGATATATTTATCTATATTTGTCAAAATCATGTAACATCGAAAGGGGAATAGTAAAGTCTTAAACGTTTACAAAAATCAAGATTAGGTACCCCCTGCCGCAAAGGAATGGACATTAGTAGTTCATGTCATATCATATTATTTTAACATGGGCTTTCAATTTTTTCTATACCAAGTTTTTATATACCAAGTTTGGTCAAGATACAACCATTTTCACTGTAGCTAACGCTTAAACTAATTTTTATATACCCATATAGCTAATATTAGAAAAAAAAGTTTGGGCCCCCCGGCCCCCCATGAGTGTCAAGTAAAAAAAAAGTTGTTTTTTTTCCCAGTTACCATCCCGGGAGCGTACTCAGCAATCTTCCAAAGTTTCATAGTGATCGGATGACTTGTGTAGTAAGCCATACAGGACAAATATTATATTATATTATATATATATATATATATATATATTATATATATATATATATATATATATAAGAAAGAAATGAAATTAAGGTAAGTTTCGATAAATATGTTCATTTCAATCAATTTCACAACCAATTAATTTAATTATATTTCTCAAGATCGTGTAAAATTGAATGGGGAATTAAATCTTAAAACTTTACGAAAAAAATACATTTGGGGGACCCCGGTCCCGAAGAAATGGATATTAGAAGTTCAGTGCCCTATAATATATATTTATATATGTTCTCAAGCTTTTATATACCAAATTTGTTTAAGATCCATTAATTTACCCAAAGTATTATATATGACACAATCGGATTACAAAGAAATACACAACGCAAGCCTGAGCAAAACACCGAATTTATTATAAATAATGTTCTCAATCATTCTATGTCATCATTGAAGGACACATTACTGAAATGGGAAAATGGCGCGCATGCATATTATTTAAAACACTACATGATAGATTCAAGTTTACTCTATAGAAATTTCTCTCTCCGCTGATGAAGCCGTATCTAAAGCCATTGTACTAATTGAGATGTATCCATCGGATCAGGAGAGGGGCTTTTACTGATAAGTTTCTTGTTTTCACAAATGTTTGTTGACAATAAAACTCTGCTGAAATGATGATGGCACAAATAGAAAGATTAATAGGCTGTTGACATATATTTCTTTCAACTAAACTATCAACAAAAGCTTAATAAATGTGTATCTTCAATTTCTGCTTCGAGGTTCATGCATACTCCATATACGTTCTCAATTCTTTATTTTATGCTTTTCGTACGCCTCTAAAAACGTTCGTAATTCCATAAAATTTCGTAGACCCTAAGCACGGTCCCTGCTTTGCTTTATAGATGCGGCAGCTCTACGTCTAGAGACGAGCTCACTAGTGGTTAAATGTCATTACCTGTTGACATTACCGTAATTCTGACACCAATTTCATATAGCCTCAGGCTATTCGTCTTTCTTTCAAAAGCACAATATCGAAGTCTTCCCTAGATGTCATATTCAACTTTTTTAAAAAATCAATTTCTTAAAAATATTCAACCTCCAGGCATTTTATTTAATCCACAACCATTTCATTGAAGCTGAAACGTTTTTTTTCTTCTTTTTTTTTCTTTTTTCTTTTTGTACGTTTAGTGCAATAGTACCGGCATTTTTTTCTCGATAAATTTAGCCTGATGCAAATACAAAATATATATGTCCCGTCATGTATTAATACACTTTGATTACCGTATAGACATGCCAGTTACGCTTGTGTGTGTAACCGTGCTATCATGGGATGCGACGCCAAACTGGCCAGGCAATGACACATCTCAACTGGTGCAATTACATCTTCGTGGTTTAAAAACCAATCTTAGTGTCACGTGTGATTAACATGACTTGTGACGAAGAGGTCACGTGATGTAATAAACGCGCGAAGAAAGGAGCCTGCCTATTGGTTGAAAGAATTGGGTGAGGAGTTGTTAGAAGACTTCCGTCAAGGAAGGAAGTAGTGTATGTGTGCGCCTCAAGATTTCCACGTTGTATTACCTCAAATGATATTTCCATGTACATAGTATACATATTAAAGTTGTTTTGTATAAACAAGTTCTTCAGTGGATTATTGTGCACAAGATTATGTATTGTGAGAACGCCTACAAAAAGGGTTACATATAAAAAGTTAATAGTTACACTTAGGTCCCCACAAGCATGGGCGTAGGGAAGGGGGGGCAAGGGGGGCATTTGCCCCCCCTACATTTGAGGGGAAAAAATCATAAGAATGTCATAAAGTTGTTACAATAAAACTGAATTAAATTTCCTGAAAGTTTATTACACGGATGACAGTTTACATCAAACATAAAAAAGAATTATATCTGCAAGTATAACTGATTACATTACTGATTGTTCTAAAGATTCCAGTTGTTTAACAATTTATGTAACATTTTCAGCAAAAATCCGCAAGCTTTTATATTTATGTGACCATCTAGTTTCACATAGCAAAGGAACATTTAGAATACGTTTTTATGCTGATTACTTTATCGGAAAAACACTTTAATTTACTTAATTGTTCTTATTGTGTTTCGTACAACATTCACATTATTTAAATCGTTCACAACAATATTTAGTTTATGTGAACTGCAATGTACAAATGCTGCTTTTGAGTATTTTTTTCGAATTATTGCTTGGACTCCAACTTCTTTACCTGCCATTGTAAAACATCCGTCGTATCCTTGACCAACAAGCTTTGACATATTTAATCAAAATTCGAATGAATTAGTAATGATGGTGTTGGTTAAACCTTCAGCTGTTCTATTGACAATTGGAATATATCCCTTGAATTCTTCTGTGACCATCATTTTCCCATTTTGTTCTTTGACAAATCTAACACCAAGAGACATCTACTCAATGCCTGAAATGTCAGTTGTCTCGTCGGCAAGTATAGAAAATGCAACTGAATAATTTGCTTCACGAACAATGTCTTCACGCAAAAGAGATCCACAAATTTCGATTATAGTGTTTTGCGTAGTTGCCGAGATACACTTAGCGGTTACCCGTCAAAACGGCCCCAGAAATTTTTTTAAAAACAAAAACAATATATAATTTTTTTGCATTTTAAGCTTTTGTCAACTTTTTCACCCTTAAAAAAAGTAATAAAATTGTAAAATTATTTCTTGTGATGTTATTATATTGTTTCTTGTCAACAAACAACCGTTATTCGTACCATTTCGCGTAAAGGCTATTAAATTCACTTTTGTGGTGTTATTATTATTGTTTATTGTTAGCTAAACCTGACACTGAATAGGTGAGTAAAAATACGAATATATTTGATTGTAAATTTTACTATTAGTCCATCTATTAGTCCAGGGCCGTTTTGTCGGGGCCGTTATGTCGGAGCCCAATTGTCGGGGCCGTTTTGTCCGTGGCCGTTTTGTCGGTGAACCATACTCAGCACTACAAGAACCAATTGACAAACGATTACCAAGAACTTCATCTTCAGATTCAACACGAATACAAATTAGCAGAATTTGATTCTGTTCCACGAAGTGCTAAAACATGCATGCAGCAAAATAGGATTGTAGAAATGATGGGACCCAGTTTGTGGCGATTTTCTTGAATTTGTCTTCTAAATGAAGAGTCTAACTGCTCATCTATAGAAACTGCTTTGGCTTCCAATAAAGCAAATAAAATTGCTTGCATCTTCATGAGAGCCTTTCGTGCCATAGTGTGCTTTGCAGGTTGCTACGTGCATCTTCGTTGAAATCTTTATATTTTGTACATGGTTTAATGGCAAATACCCACTGAACTTATAGAATTACTTTTTGCAGAAACAACACGCAATATTTGCAAAAGGCACCTATTAACATTTGCGAGTATACAAGCCACGGTGAATAGTCTGATAACCATGCATATCTAAAAACTAAAAACTCTGTTTCCCTCACTGTCAGCTCTAAAATCATAATTTTTATCAAGGGTCCAACAATCACAAATCAGCTGCAATTTCAACTTATTTGAAAGGTCGTATGTCCAGACATACCTTCCAATATCCAATTTAGGAAATGAATAAGTGTCAGCGACAATCAAATTAGGAACAGTTGCTTCAGTTGTGTCTGGCTGTTGAACGTGTACTGTTGTTCTCAATGCCAATGATAAGTCAGATGCTGCAGACGCCCCAAAATCTTCTAATAACGGCATTTCGGAATCCCGCGATTGGTCTACTTTTCGATTTTTTTTTAGCCTGTAAAAAAAATTTCTGATATCCATCCTTGGTAATCCTGCAGTTTCCACACGTATATTATTTCACAGCAAAATTTCATTTTCTCGTGAGAACTTAAGTTTTTAATTTATTAAATGCATTAATAAATGTTGTATTTTAGCTATTACAGCACTAATTTGTAAGTCTTATTAATTTCTAAGGCTTTTTTCGACCCTTATTGTATACTGAACTTGAATTTAATTGAAAATTGTACCTGTATGGCATTGTCAGTTAAAATTTAAAAAGTTTTTTTTGCCCCCCCCCCTGGAAAAATTCCTAGCGACGCCCATGCCCACAAGCAACCAATTTTAACCAGGGTACATCCAGTAATGGCCATAAAGAGTACCACCGCCCTTGTGGGGCCTTTGATGTAACGGGATATATCCTGTCGGGGATTTGCTAAATATGTTCCTCGGGAATTTGAAACAGTCTGATATTTGCTTCACTCTGGGTTTCTAAATTTGCTTACATTACTTTATTTGCTAACTTCATTCCTATTATTAATGTATTTTATTTAAGTGTAAGAATAAATAACATTATACAAATGAAATGAAGTTTTCAAATTATTTGCAGTGGTTCTCTGTGTCCAGAAAAGTCCACGTCACTTTTTCCCGCAAAAATCTCGACGTTCGAGAACCGCTGCATTTTTATATTGCCCTTGTTAGTTTACCGTTTCCACGCTTCGGTGACCTTTCGATTACATCTAACCCAGGGGCTACTGTGTCCTGCTGGGAGTTCAACCCCTCCCCTTGTTGGGGTACCAACGACACACCCCGCGTGACTCCACTGTGATCTTTTGAGGTATGTTCTGTGACCTGTGGCGGATTTGGGCCGACAGTTGAGTCGAATGCAGGATTCACCAAATAACCAACTGACTGTAAACCCAATTCATGATCCGTTAGACTCGAGCTGTAGAATACAAGGGATTATAAGGGAACGTGTTGGGTTAGGGGACTGTATGGTAGGGAAGCCATAGCACGTCTTCAACAGGTGATCTCGCGATTCACGAAAATCTCTCAAAATTTGGGATGTGTGACCGAAACTCGTGACCCACTATGATCGGCTTTAGTCTAAAGGGGGGGGGGTAGAGAACGTGTACACAAATAAAGCTGTATGTAGATAAAACAATTCGGGTAGATGAGGCTCGTTAACCTTGGCTGGTAGTTCATCTAGGAGAATGAAACTCTGACTTCAAACCTCCGCTGCTTTGCGGATACATTCGCTCCCGGGAAAGGCTAAGGGAGTAAACCCTGACAGAAAAACAGGAAATGGAGCACCTACAGACGTCTATACATACAAATTATGTACATTCCGGCAGCTCCTGTGACGCCAATGGCCCCAAGCTACATCGACGTAAGTCGTTCCCTTTGTTACACCATCGACGTGGAGAGGGGAGATATGCTGTATTGGGCAGCAGCTAATTCTCCATAATATCCCGCCCAGGCTTGCATCACCTCTGGAGAGGAAACTCCAGCGTCTCAAAAAGTCCTGCCCCAAGAAATTTTTTGCAAAAACAAAAACAAAAAAACTCAGGTGATGCACCATCGTCTCTCGAGACGGAAGGATGCCGAAGAGAAGAAAAGAGAGATGTGTAAAAAAAAATAAAAAAAAATATATATAAAAAATATATATATATATATATATATATATATATAATATATATATATATATATATATATATATATATATATATATAAATTAAGGAATAGTTGCCATGGACCAAGGCTTAAGTCTTAAGTCAAAACGAATTCTGAGTAATATTGCCCCACAGTTCATTCTCCATTAAGAGTATTTCCAGAGCCAAAAAGAACAATCTGGATTTCACCGCAGCCAAGTTTTAATTTCTTTGTATTCGTTTTATTTGTGCACTATTTGTTCGTTGATGAAGGCTCTTTGCCGAAACGTTCACTGTTTTGTGACGTCTTGTCAAGCTCACCAATACCCTGTTTGCATGTTATCCATCTACTAATTACCTTATATACTCGTTCGCAAGCCGACCTTTTTTTGACAAAATCTAGGGGGAAAAGTTGGGGGGGGGGTCGGCTTACGAGCGGGTCATTAACGTATTTTTGAATGGATATTGAATATCGGTGTTGTTATTGTGGATCATCAATGTCCTTTTCTACATTCTACAAGATTCGACTGCTCTACCAGAAGCTATAATATATTATTAAACATCTGCACTTACCTTATTTAATCATTTTATTTATTTTTGTGAACGTTTTAATTTTTATTACATTGTTTTACAAATTTTGTTTTCATCAACAAATTTTAATGTACGCGCTTTCGTCACTGTTTACCAAAGAATTTTTTAAAAAATACCGGTAACTCTTGCATAACAAAGAGCACAAAGCAAAGATAGGCAGTACAAAGTAAACAATCATAATGACCGACTTAAATGGTAGTTTAAAAAAAATATGTACCATTTTGTTTAAGCTGTCCTATTATTTTTGGGGGGTCGGCTTGCGAGCGGGTTATACACTTTTAATACTTTTCTCTTCCAAAAGTGGGGGGGGGGCGGGGTGGTCGGCTAATGAACGAAGGGGCTATATAACGAGTATATACGGTATCTCATATGGCGTCAGTCACGTTTAGCTAAATAATAAAATAAAAATAGTTTTTAAAAAAATATATCTTCCCAAAACAACAATCTCTTACATATTTAAGAAACGTGGTTTCCTTTATTCCCGGGGGTCGGTCTGAGGACATTACCAACAGCCCGACCGTCACTGTAGCCTTCCTGGGGGTGACATCAGGACAACTGCCACCAACCTGGTCACCCCTGACCCCCTAGCAACCGCTGCAGATCTGACCTCCGACCACAGGGCCAGGATAATTGCCTGGGTAGGACTTGATTCCCACAGTCCGACTCTGTTAGTAAGACGTGGGGGCCCCTGGCCGTCTTGACCGGGGAGCAAGGATGTGAAAACAGAAACCCAGAATCTCAGCCTTTTGTAATAGCTTTTTTTAAAAAAGGGATTTTTTTGGGGGGGTGTGGGGGGCGGACTATTCTTTTGGGGTGCACTCGACGTCTGCTTAAGAAAAACCCTGAAGCAGACGTCTGCAATACATTCCCACACTATCAATGGCCGGGTGACGTCGGTCATCAACCTCTGATTCCACATCTTCATCTGGTCGTGTACACGCCCGCCGCCTCCACCCCTTCCCCTATCAGCGACTTCTCGAACCTGTCATTTGCTACAGGTTCATTGATTCATGACTTTGTTGTTTGTATTACAGGCACTGTTAAACCAGGCCAACAGGAAAGATCGTGAACATACTTTAGCAGGTTGCTGTAAAGAGCATTTAAAAAACAAAGAAAACAAATTAAAAACAACTTTTAATCGTTAATTGTTGCAACTGTTTTCTGATAAATGTCCATGTCCATTTAGCGAATGGCCAAATCGTGTCAAAGATTCATTTAGTTATGTGGAGGGTGTATAATGGTGAGTCCAGGGGCGGTAAAGGGTGGAACTAGAGTTGTTGTCCTTGTAATGTATATATATATATATAACGTTGTTGGTATTGTGTTCTGAGTTATGGAGTGGGATTAATTGATGGGAAATTGCGGTCAGCGGTAATATTAAAATCCCCACAACCCATTTATATGTTCTCCTTCCCCTTCACACACACGTACGTACGACTCCAGTTTTTTTTAAAATCCAGAATCGGTTTAGTTGTATATAACAAGAAGCTGACATTCGACAATAATGCTGTAGACGTATTAGGAGAAGAAGGGAAACAGAAGCACGTCATACAGGACTGTAAGCACAAGTACGTCACACTCTAGTTAACAAAACGTGACGCAGGCGTTAAACTTTTGACTTCTGTAACTCTGTAACCCGGGTAGGGGGTGGAGGGGGGAGGGGGGTTCAGACCCGGACACCGAATACTGTAATATTGGAATGATGAAGACTTTACGGTTTGGAGTTTTATTAGTTTTGTTATAACATTCATCACTTTAAAAATATGCAGTGGTATCTCGGTACACGTCCTTAATCCGTTCTTAAATATACAGTTGTATCTCGGTACACGTCCTTAATCCCGTCCATAGACGTATAGCGAACAGGACGTGTACCAAACGAGTTTTCCCCATAAGAAATAAAGAAAAAATTATTAATCATTTCCCATGAAAAAAATTATATTGTTATTGGCATATTACACATTTATTGACGTGGTTGTAGAAAATAATTTTAACACTTAGCATTAAAACACATTTTTGTTTAAAACGAACTTAGACGATTTTTTTTTAGATCACAGTGAAAATCGATGTCCTTCCGGCAACGTTAAGCCATCGAAATACGTGTATGTGTGCAACTAGATACGGTTAGTAACTGATCTTCACCAATAGCTTCTTTCCCGGGTTAAGGTTCACCGACAAAACGGCCCAGGACCAAACGGCCCCGACAATTGGGCTCCGACATAACGGCCCCGACAAAACGGCCCTGGACAAATACATGGACTAATAGTAAAATGTACCAGCAAATATTATATTCGTATTTTTACTCACCTATTCAGTGTCAGGTTTAGCTAACAATAAACAATAATAATGACATCATAAGAGTGAATTTAATAGTCTTTACGCGAAATGGGACCAATCACGGTTGTTTGTTGACAAGAAACAATATAATAGCATCACAAGAAATAATTTTACCACTTTTTTTAAAGTGTGAAAAACTAGACAAAAACTTTCAAAATAAAAAAAAATTACATTTTTTGTTTAAAAATGTTAACAATTTGTCTGGGGCCGTTTTGACCGGGGGCATTATGTCGGGGCCGTTTTGTCCGGGGCCGTTTTGACGGGTCACCCATCTTTGCCCCCTTCATTTTTAATGCCATTCAGCATATCGTCCATAAACGTTGCCGTCATTTCTGGGATTTCGTCACGGTACGTGGAATGTTATTTCTTAAACAGGAAAGAACAAAACAAACAAAACAACAAAAAAACAAAAACCAAAGACACAACAGCAACACAAACAGTACATTAGGCGTGTAAACATCTAATCATTCTATTTAACCAAACATCGCATTATTTAGGTTCTTTCGGTATGTTAACAGCCAACGAATGAAGCGGCCATTTCACCCAGCTGCCCAACATAAATCTGAACGCTAATCTCCCAAATATTCCCATAAATTGTCTGTTGGATTATGTGTCCGAACGTTAGGCTTTGCATTTTGACATCCATCAATAGAAAGGAAGCGCACCGGAATGGTTCGAAAACTGCCAAGACCCAGTGCATGGGCAACGCCAGGTCCGACCACTTGACATAACCCCAAAGAGTAACCGGCCCTTGACGGGCGTGTTTTTGTATCCCAGGATTCTCACACCAAGAGTTAAGAGACACGGCTGGACCCAGGTGACCCCTGTGCCGGGTGTTTTACCCTCTTCCTTTTCACTCGGGGTTAAGTCCAGTGGCCGGTTAGTTAATGCAAGGTCACGGTAAAGGTCAGACAGCCGAACAAAGTTGTGTTTTCGGTCATGAGAGGAGGGTGGACATGTACGGAGTTGGGGAGGGAGTGGGGGAGTACTATTGGGTTGTCTCGTTTATTCGTTGTATGCTTGGGGGGGGGTGCGATGACAAAAGATACCTTAAAAATTAATAAATATAAAGATATATTGGCTTAACTATTCCCTTATGGTCCATGGTCCATCCTAAAACGATACATGATATTGTCATCGGAGAGTTGAAAAATTACTTTATTTAGTGATATGCCATTTCTACATAAAAGGTATATTCTAACATTTGAGATGGAGTACCTGTATTTATATGTGACTTTGCTTTTTTTTGTAAAAAAATAATAATTAACTTTTTAAAATTAATACTATTTTTAAAAATGTCAATGTAATGATCGTTAGCCTTTACATGACTTTTGGAACGGGAAAAATCTCAGGACATCTCTTCGTATCCCAGCTGGGCCGGTGTTAGATTCGATGAGGCCCTAAGCTATTTGAGACACGGGGCCATTTATAAGTCCACATGTTCTACGTCAGTACCAAATATGATTTTCGGACACCTAGAGGGTTAATGAGTAAATATATAGTGAACTAAATCTTCAACTTAAAATCATTTGTATCCATTACAAAACCAAATGTGCAAACTCTGGTAAATGCATGTTATCCATCACTAAACTCTGGTAAATGCATGTTATCCATCACTAAACTCTGGTAAATGCATGTTATCCATCACTAAACTCTGGTAAATGCATGTTATCCATCTACTAAACTCTGGTAAAAAGTTATTTTAAAAGGCACAATTTACGAAGGCTTATTATTTATTATCTAACCTCCTGAAATATGTTATGAATTTTATTAAACTAAAATATTTTCTTTCTTGCCCCTTGCCACTGATGACATAGTTTGTGATTCTCTGCTCATGCGACTGAGGGAACATAATTTATCTTGAGGGCATTGTTTTTAAATTTATTTCTTAATCTCTTCAGCTGACAAAAAGATCTTTCTACAGTGCAATTCTCAACCACCATACTAAGCGACAATCTCAAAATTGTTTCTACATTAGGGACTGCTGATTGGACGCGATTGTTAAATTGTTTCTACATTAGGGACTGCTGATTGGACGCGATCGTTAAATTGTTTCTACATTAGGGACTGCTGATTGGACGCGATCGTTAAATTGTTTCTACATTAGGGACTGCTGATTGGACGCGATCGTTAAATTGTTTCTACATTAGGGACTGCTGATTGGACGCGATCGTTAAATTGTTTCTACATTAGGGACTGCTGATTGGACGCGATCGTTAAATTGTTTCTACATTAGGGACTGCTGATTGGACGCGATCGTTAAATTGTTTCTACATTAGGGACTGCTGATTGGACGCGATCGTTAAATTGTTTCTACATTAGGGACTGCTGATTGGACGCGATCGTTAAATTGTTTCTACATTAGGGACTGCTGATTGGACGCGATCGTTAAATTGTTTCTACATTAGGGACTGCTGATTGGACGCGATCGTTAAATTGTTTCTACATTAGGGACTGCTGATTGGACGCGATCGTTAAATTGTTTCTACATTAGGGACTGCTGATTGGACGCGATCGTTAAATTGTTTCTACATTAGGGACTGCTGATTGGACGCGATCGTTAAATTGTTTCTACATTAGGGACTGCTGATTGGACGCGATCGTTAAATTGTTTCTACATTAGGGACTGCTGATTGGACGCGATCGTTAAATTGTTTCTACATTAGGGACTGCTGATTGGACGCGATCGTTAAATTGTTTCTACATTAGGGACTGCTGATTGGACGCGATCGTTAAATTCTACCCTAAACAGATCATGGTAATGTAATGTAATGTAATGTAATGTAATGTAATGTAATGACCCCCTTTCCAGTCCATGACGGACTATGGGGCAAGTGATGTAGCGTTCACAAGTTTTTAGCCACCACTAATGAGCAGGGGAATGTGTGGCCAGCACAATGCCCCAGGAGCCTTGCCAGTACCCGGGCGCGAACCCGCGACTCGCGATCTGCCTCGGTGTGGCAGACTATCAGGGGAATCCCTATGTTTATAGTAAAATAAATTTTATAATTTAAAATTTCCTTTTCTATTCCTAAATAATAATAAAAATAATTTTTAAGATCAACGAAATTACCGTCAATTATTGTCGAAATCAGAGGCGTAGCTAGGGGAGGGGGAGCGGGGTCCAAATTTAAAGTCACCCTGGGCCCCCAATTGAGGGGGGCTCCAAATTAGTGTTCGAATTATTTTTACATTAGATAGTACGCCACCGCCATGTGTGTAGGGCACCCCTAAGAGGCCAAGCCCCCTGAGTCCCCAAACCCTTAGCTACGCCACTGGTCGAATTTTATCAGTAATTTCAGCAGTCGTAATTACCGAAAGAGACATACAGCAGTCGTAATTATAGAAAAAGACATACAGCAGTCGTAATTACCGAAAGAGACATACAGCAGTCGTAATAACCGAAAGAGACATACAGCAGTCGTAAGTACCGAAAGAGACATACAGCAGTCGTAAGTACCGAAAGAGACATACAGCAGTCGTAATGACCGAAAGAGACATACAGCAGTCGTAATTACCGAAAGAGACATACAGCAGTCGTAACTACAGAAAGAGACATACAGCAGTCGTAAGTACCGTAAGAGACATACAGCAGTCGTAACTACCGAAAGAGACATACAGCAGTCGTAAGTACCGAAAGAGCCATACAGCAGTCGTAATTACCGAAAGAGACATACAGCAGTCGTAATTACCGAAAGAGACATACAGCAGTCGTAATTACCGAAAGAGACATACAGCAGTCGTAATTACCGAAAGAGACATACAGCAGTCGTAATTACAGAAAGAGACATACAGCAGTCGTAATTACCGAAAGAGACATACAGCAGTCGTAATTACCGAAAGAGACATACAGCAGTCGTAATTACCGAAAGAGACATACAGCAGTCGTAATTACCGAAAGAGACATACAGCAGTCGTAATTACCGAAAGAGACATACAGCAGTCGTAATTACCGAAAGAGACATACAGCAGTCGTAATTACCGAAAGAGACATACAGCAGTCGTAAGTACCGAAAAGAGACATACAGCATTCGTAATTACCGAAAGAGTCATACAGCAGTCGTAATTACCGAAAGAGACATAAAGCAGTCGTAATTACAGAAAGAGACATACAGCAGTCGTAAGTACCGAAAGAGACATACAGCAGTCGTAAGTACCGAAAGAGACATACAGCAGTCGTAAGTACCGAAAGAGACATACAGCAGTCGTAATTACCGAAAGAGACATACAGCAGTCGTAATTACCGAAAGAGACATACAGCAGTCGTAATTACAGAAAGAGACATACAGCAGTCGTAGTTACCGAAAGAGACATACAGCAGTCGTAAGAACCAAAAGAGACATACAGCAGTCGTAATTACCGAAAGAAACATACAGCAGTCGTAATTACCGAAAGAGACATACAGCATTCGTAAGTACCGAAAGAGACATACAGCAGTCGTAAGTACCGAAAGAGACATACAGCAGTCGTAAGTACCGAAAGAGACATACAGCAGTCGTAATTACCGAAAGAGACATACAGCAGTCGTAAGTACCGAAAGAGACATACAGCAGTCGTAAGTACCGAAAGAGCCATACAGCAGTCGTAATTACCGAAAGAGACATACAGCAGTCGTAATTACCGAAAGAGTCATTCAGCATTCGTAATTACCGAAAGAGACATACAGCAGTCGTAAGTACCGAAAGAGACATACAGCAGTCGTAAGTACCGAAAGAGACATACAGCAGTCGTAAGTACCGAAAGAGACATACAGCAGTCGTAATTACCGAAATAGTCATACAGCAGTCGTAATTACCGAAAGAGACATACAGCAGTCGTAATTACCGAAAGAGACATACTAAAAATTGGACATCGGACGTCCGGCATCGGCATTGTGAGAAATAATGCCTCAGTATATTTTAGTATATATGACTATTGCCTCAGTATATTTTAGTATATATGACTATTGCCTCAGTATATTTTAGTATATATGACTATTGCCTCAGTATATTTTAGTATATATGACAATTGCCTCAGTATATTTTAGTATATATGACAATTGCCTCAGTATATTTTAGTATATATGACAATTGCCTCAGTATATTTTAGTATATATGACAATTGCCTCAGTATATTTTAGTATATATGACAATTGCTCACTCGAACAATTGTTTTTGTAACTTGTTAAAATCAAGCATGAATTAAGCCAACTGCTTGTTTCTCCACGCGCGTATTATGTGTGTCTGCTGCTATTTTGATCCACACATAGTATATATATACGTCTACTGCTTGTATGATATATGCACGATCTATGTTTACGTGCTTGTGTATGGATGTAAGCTAAATGTTTGCTGCTTGTATGTCACGTGTGACAAATTTTAACGCTTAAAAGCAGGTTTCGTAGTTTTATTTATAGACAATCATAGATGTACGATTAAAATAATGTAGAGCAATTTTGTGTGGCTAATAGACGGAGACTTTTAAGTAAATTAATACAACATAATATTTTTTCAATGTAAAAATATAGTTTCAAGCTGTTGCGTTAAATCGAGCATAATGACATCACGGCCTTATCACCTTGACAACAGCTGGAGTTAATTCGTTCAGTTTAAATGCCGCCCCGGAGACATGAAGATATAATTATTACCCACATATACGTGCAACAATTCTTCCATCTGCACTTATTATAATTTGACTCACCTCCCACAAGCACGCGGCAGCTTGGACAAATATTGACTCAACAGCCCCAACACACGAGCTCATTTTGACATTTCTCCATAGGAGTATCTATTTATTTCTTTCTCTCTTCTGTTTCTGTTTAATATGTCACCTTATATTTGACACAAATGTAACGTGCTGTCGTCTTCGCTTGCAAGTGAATAGAGATCCCATGCAATTTGTGTAACGCGAGGAAATTTAGGTAAGTGATCACAAAATATGTAACTATCTTTATTTACACTGAGGCCCACAGAGGCAAGTTATTTAGACTTTTAAAAAAATAATTAAAGTTATTAAATAACATTATAATAATACGGAGATTTCAATATTTTAGGAAATAATTGGAGGTAACGAAAAATAGTTGAATTAATCTTACACGGAAAGTTGAGTCGGTGAAGAAAATGGAATGAATACAACAATCGAAATATTCATGACACTGGGTCATTGAATGGCATGACCTTGAGGTGGGACAAAAAAGTGGAAAGAAAGATAACTCCGTACATCTGACGGCAGAGGCGGGAAGGGGGCTTGTGGGAGGGTGGGGGGGGGGTTGTCTCCCGATGATTGTCTGGTCGAAAGGACCAAGCAGACAATAGATGTATTTTGGTGGCCGGTGAGTGACGGGTCCCCTTTCTTCTATGGTGACCAAAGCGGGATCAGCGTGACCCGGACAACCGCTTTTGGTCAGAGCATTTTTTTTAACATAAAGAAAGAAGAAGAAAGAATGAAAGTAGACATGGTTCAGACAGACGGGAGGGAAGGGCGTGGTTTCAACTGGCCAGAACTTGCGCAGAGAGGTGTAATTGGTCTCCGAGAAGAAACTTTGAAAAACACCTAACATAAATTTTAATTTTACCAGAAAAACTTGAGATCGACCAAGTTGGAGGGAAATGTCCTAAAGAGGGCCGTCTTAACGCATAGGCCCGTTGGGAATTTGCCCGGGTGCCCACGAGCATAGGGGCCCCATGGGAATATGTTTATTTATACATATTATGTATATTTATTTTTTATTCCTGCGGGGGGGGGGCACTCTTTCTTTGCCCGGGGGCCCAAAATGATGTAAAAACGGCTCTGGTCCGAAATCGTTGTATAGATTGACCAGCCGATGTTCTATCTTTTCTTGATTTTGGGATTTGACCAGGCAGTTTATAGGATTATAGGTAACGGCATGGGGCGATTGGCCAAAGCTAAAATAAGAAATTCTTGAGATGATGCTTTGCGCAATCATAAATCCATTATATTCTTTATAAATTACACTACATAATTTAACAATTCAGAAAGGTTATAAGTTATATCTTACTAGTGTATTACCCGTCAAAAATGACGGAAGTTTTCAGCTGAAATCTATTTATTTTGAAAAAAATGCACCTTTTTCAAAAGCCCAACTAACTAGTCCTTGTTTGATAAATACGAAAAATTAAACTTTCTGAAATGTACACAAAGTATTTTATAATAGGGGTCCCCTTTGTATTTTTTTATTTTATAATTAACCATCATCAAATCCTCTATTTACATTGATCCCTTTTCCAAAATTAAAGTATGAGCTAAAACAATGACGTCATATAAATAATATTTTTTACAGCGCATCTTTAATTTGCACATCTTTTAATGCACATCTTGTATTAAATCTAAGATCAATCAATGGCGTCATATAATACATTACATTCCATACATACATACATACGGACGACGGGAATTATGTATATTAATGATTTGGTGAATTCACATGGTCTATCAGCTTTTATTCGTGAATTGTCATTGTATACCAACTTTATTTGGTGAATTCACATGGTCTATCAGCTTTTATTCGTGAATTATCATTGTGTACCAACTTTATTTGGTAAATTCACATGGTCTATCAGCTTTTATTCGTGAATTATCATTGTGTACCAACTTTATTTGGTGAATTCACATGGTCTATCAGCTTTTATTCGTGAATTATCATTGTGTACCAACTTTATTTGGTGAATTCACATGGTCTATCAGCTTTTATTCGTGAATTATCATTGTGTACCAACTTTATTTGGTGAATTCACATGGTCATTAAACAAGACAAACAGTGTCCTGTCTCCCGACACTTCAATGGACGGGACCACATGGGCGTCGATGACATGTCTGTCACCGCCTTGGTTTCTTGTACAAACACACCCGGCCGGGTCAGTCTGGAGAATAGACTAATCCATGAATATGGGACTCTTACACCACATGGGATCAACGTTGTGTTCGCACTGACAAGCTGATTGATTGGCCACACCCACCCTTTCCTTTCCTATTTAAGCTCTTACTTTTCTCTCCTTGCTTTATCTTTACTGGACTACTTGGATTTCACCGCAGCTAAGTGTTTTTTTTCTATTATTTCGTTTTATTCGTTTCATTTGTGTACTATTTGTCCGTTGAAGAAGGCTCTTTGCCGAAACGTTCGCTGTTGTGTTACGTCCTGTCTGGCCTACTAATACCCTGTTTTTATTTTATGCATTTACCTTTTTAAAAGCCTGATTGCAGTCTCACCCCCATTACTTTATTCACATGGTCTATCAGCTTTTATTCGTGAATTATCATTGTGTACCAACTTTATTTGGTGAATTCACATGGTCTATCAGCTTTTATTCGTGAATTATCATTGTGTACCAACTGTATTTGGTAAATTCACATGGTCTATCAGCTTTTATTCGTGAATTATCATTGTGTACCAACTTTATTTGGTGAATTCACATGGTCTATCAGCTTTTATTCTTGAATTATCATTGTGTACCAACTTTATTTGGTGAATTCACATGGTCTATCAGCTTTTATTCGTGAATTATCATTGTGTACCAACTTTATTTGGTAAATTCTTCTTGCCTTTGAACGGGAACGTCTATGATATTAAAATTTTGGAATGAAACAAATTTATTATTTCTACTTCCAGCGATTTGTTACACACTTGATAGTACTATTGCCTCTATTGAAGCCTTTGCTGTTGGTCGCTGATTGTGAAGACGCGACGGTTTGCAGTGATTTTTTTCCTTGAGCACACCCATGGTTTCCTATCGTGAGCAGTTTTACGCGCATAGTGAAAAACTAACTCCTGGAATACAGTTAGATAACAACATTTGACATCAGCATGGCTAATATTGATCTTTGATTTTCCTGCATTCCGAGAATGGTTGGCTCAAGAAACATAATATACATGGGTCATTTTATTACATAATGGCCTTGTCCCATGTCGCGGCCAAAAATCGCAAGCGACGTCTATTTCAGGAACGGAGTGCAAGGTTATTCGGAGATTTTTCCCTATAACGCTGATCTGCTGAGCGTTATATGGAGATTTTCCCCCCATAATGCTTAGCGTTATACGGAGATTTTTTGGCTGGTCACATGACGATTAATTTAAATTTTATACAGGACTGGGCTACTTGTCGATTACTTGGTGGTACACTACACAGTGCGATATTTTTACAAGTACATCTCTTACTTTTGGAAGTGTTGGTACTCGACTACCAATAGTAGGTGCTACGGTAAAATAAAACCAACACTTAAAAGATCCTGATATTATATATCTTTTTTAAATATGAATTTGCATCAAGCTTCTGTGGTCTCATGGTATCATGGTCTCATGGTCTCATGGTATCATGGTCTCATGGTCTCATGGTATCATGGTCTCATGGTCTCATGGTATCATGGTCTCATGGTCTCATGCTAGTGTTGATGAGTTTTGTACTAATGGTATCAGGTATGGGGTTCGATTTTCAGTAGAGCATCTTTTTTTTTCTTGGTTGTCTTGTGGGTATCTAACATTTGTGCAAGAACCATTGGTCAAATCGTCACCGTAATTTTGTCTAGTCCATAGAACCTGACCCCACAACCCTCCCCCCCCCCAAAACCCGTTACTCTTTCAGCTGCAAACAAAAGCACAAAAATGTCGCATAGACGTGTGCAAGTATCTTCTTCTGTCATGCATGCCCCCTTCCCCCCCCCCTTCACGACCCTATCGGGCGGTAAAAATAAATAGATCAACGGGGAGGCGATGGGCTTGAACCCATTTCTTTCACTTCCACGGCCGCCTGACTTAAACCGACACATCTATTAAATTTGTGAACAACAGCGGAACCAACGCGGTGTCTCCTCCCATTCGCTGACACCTTCTCATCATCTCTCCTTAATATGGTATCATTTCAAGCCCAGTGTCTCCGATCGTCTGGCGGTGTCATTTCCAGCCCCCCGAAAGTTCTGCCAGTTTCCGATGAATCGCGTGCGTCCAGTTCCTCGCCGCCAAAAACGAAGACTCGGACCTTCTTGGCGTCCGAGCCGATCTGTCCGCCATTGTTTCCCTTCCGCCATGTTACCACCTCCAGCAGACGTGGCTCGTCTTACCTGCCCATGTCTGTAATCACGGACCAGAATCAGAGCGGAAGTGACGGGTGACCTTACGATAACCCTCACAAGCAGACGGCACAAACTGTATAGAGTATAGAGAGGGGGCGAGGAGGGTGGGGATGATATGGATACAGCAAAGCACGCCACACGTCAATATCTGTTTAGAGCTGATAATGATAGGTGAAAGGGAGGATAGGTGCAAGGGTGGATAGGTCAAAGGGAGGATAGGTCTAATGGAGGATGGGTCTAATGGAGGATAGGTCTAATGGAGGATGGGTCTAAGGGAGGATAGGTCCAAGGGAGGAAAGGTCCACTGGAGGATAGGTCCAAGGGAGGATAGGTCAAGAGGAGGATATGTCTGATGGAGATTGGTCTAACAAGGGGAGACATATGAGGGGGATATACTTGGTCAGTTCTGGTCAGTTCAGAGGAAACAATTATCACGAATTTCACAAAGATCAGAGTTTACACTTCACATCTCTTTATAAATATTCATGTTGAAGTCATTTGATCCCTATGGTTATCTTATCTTATCTCATCTTATCTATTACAGACGCTCCTTCTATATAGAATATTATTGCATCTTATACGTGTCCATGGTTTATGTCTAGTCTTGCATTTTTATTAGAGTTTTAGATGTTGAAAAAATGGTGGTTTTCCTGGTTTCCTCAGGCAACCTATTCCTCGCCCGAATTCCAGACGAGAAGAACCAGTATTTGTATGTGTTCGCTCTTGCATACGGAATAAGAAAAGTAGTTTGTATACCTATCTCTCTATCTGAGGGTTGTAGTATATTATTTTTGTGTTGTATTTCCATGTTAGAATTTATTGTCATATGTAATACGAGCACCAAAGCCCGTCCAAGGACGTGCCGCCACCGTTCGGTGGCATGTTGTAACTCCCCTCCAACAGCCGAGACCGGCATACATGTGAATAACGTCAAAAATACTATTCATTATAATTAAAATAAATAACTCGTAAAAACAGAGCTTTTTACCATAAATCCCAACGCGCATACCTCAAAATAAAGTCTTGGAAGAAATACTGCACCACAAATAACTCGTTTTGAACGTCCGCGTAAATGGCGTAAACGTGTTCAATATGATTGGCTTTAGGAGTCATATGTTGTTTTTAGGGACCAATCGCTATAGATGACCGGACAGAACGGACAGAAACTTGCATATTATTATAAAGGATTACTACTTTGTTTTTTGTTCTTCTATGCTCTATTGTTTCTAAGTTTAATGATTTGACTATGGTGTTACTTTTATCAATTTTTTAAATATTCTTCAGTAATGAATCTTACTTCTCTCTCTCTTTTTTCTAGTTTATCTTTTTTCTTTGATAGATGGGTAGCGGTTAGCCTAAGCATAGACCCCCGCCCCCACCCACCACGCCCTAATACCACGGCCCTGACCAACGTGAAATGAAATACATTTATCAGAAAGACAATACAGACATATTTATCACAGAGACAATACAGACATATTTATCACAAAGACAATACAGATATATTTATCACAAAGACAATACAGACATATTTATCACAAAGACAATACAGACATATTTATCACAAAGACAATACAGATATATTTATCACAAAGACAATACAGACATATTTATCACAAAGACAATACAGACATATTTATCACAAAGACAATACAGACATATTTATCACAAAGACAATACAGACATATTTATCACAAAGACAATACAGACATATTTATCACAAATACAATACAGACATATTTATCACAAATACAATACAGACATATTTATCACAAAGACAATACAGACATATTTATCACAAAGACAATACCGACATATATATCACAAAGACCATACAGATATATTTATCACAAAGACCATACAGACATATTTATCACAAAGACAATACAGACATATTTATCACAAAGACAATACAGACATATTTATCACAAATACAATACAGACACATTTATCACAAAAACAATACAGACATATTTATCACAAAGGCAATACAGACATATTTATCACAAAGGCAATACAGACATATTTGTCTAGCAAAACGAAAACTCTACAGTTAACTTGACATCGACCCCCCCCCCACCCCTTAGGGCAGATGGTCAAGAAGTCGGAGTTCTGTGGACGAGCTCCTCATCAAGTTCTACCCACTTTTTCTCAACTGTTATTGCAACGAGAATCAACCAGGTAAACACCGGCGGTGGCCATGGGTGAGCTTCGCATCTACAAAAGTTACATGCAGATGCGTAGCGACAAAAGGAGGTGAAAATCGTTTAACAGGAAAATGAGGGGATTCATGACTTATTTTTTTGTGTTAAAGTTTATTATAAAATATATAATAGTTTGTTGGGACGGTATCATTAGTTCGTGTTAACATATATTTATTCTTAAGCGTTTTCCCGTTAAACGGATTTCCTGTCACCAGGCGAAAAATATCGTAGCCACGCCTCTGGTTAGCTGCATTCAAGCAAAGTTTCCTCTAAGGTTTGTTGGTCCGTGTTCAAATTTTAAACATCGTGCGCAGAGATGCACAGCATCCGTTTACTTTTCAACATTTGACAAAATTTGCTGCGCGGTAATTCTAAACTGCTGCACGGCGTCGATCAGATGTCTGCACGGCCGCGCAACTTAAAAGGTACATTGCATTCAAGTATCACTACTTCCTTTTAAAAACAAGAATCCAAATTGCAGATACCCCCAACCACTGTTGCACGCTACGTCACATTTTTTCACGCCCCTGAATATTTACACATAATTTTAAGAGCCCTGGGTTCATGCCATTTCTCATGGACGTATGCACTCTTCCCTCATGGACGTATGCACTCTTCCCTCATGGACGTATGCACTCTTCCCTCATGGACGTATGCACTCTTCCACATATAATTGCCTTATCTCAGTGGTGTGAGCACTTTCTAAGTGATGAGTGCATTTCTCAGTGACATGTGCACTTCCACTTTCTAAGTGATGAGTGCACTTCTCAGTGACATGTGCACTTCCACTTTCTAAGTGATGAGTGCACTTCTCAGTGACATGTGCACTTCCACTTTCTAAGTGATGAGTGCACTTCTCAGTGACATGTGCACTTCCACTTTCTCAGTGATGTTACCGCTTATCTTTTACATTCATTTTTTTTTATTAACACCAAAAACAAATATGTCAGCCCCCCCCTCCCTCCATCATCTCAACCTTTTGTCATATAGCAAAGAGTGAATAAACTTTAGATAAACAAAAAGTCGCTTAGTCCTATGGAAACAATAGTCTCTGTTTGGTTTAATGAACTCTACGCTCGTCAAAACAGCTTTGAGAGACAATGTTAACTTATTTGGGTTCACATTACAACTACCTATTCTCTCTCTCTCTCTCTCAATCACTCTCTCTCTCACTCTCTCGCTCTCTCTCCCCGCCACCAATATTCCCTCTAAGGTGCGTTGGTCCATGTGCCAGTACAAAAACTCGTGTGCACATCAGTTGTACAGCATCCAATTGTGTACTACACTTTACAAAATTTTCTGCGTGATTCTAAACTGCTGCGCGGCGTCGGTCCGATATCTGCGCAGCCCCCAGCTTATAGATAATATTGCCCGCCACACAGACACACTCTCCCTCTCTCTCTCTCTCTCTCTCTCTCTCTCTCTCTCTCTCTCTCTCTCTCTCTCTCTCACTCTGTTCCTCTCTCTCTATCCCTCTTTGTAAATATATAAATATATATATATATATATATATATATATATATATATATATTATGTCTTTTTGTGTGTGTGTTCTTGTAGACGATTTTGATTTTTTGCTCATTTTACTCGCGCCATTTATTTGTAAATTATTTTAACACTGATCCACTACTTGCATGGATCTATCTTTGCGCCCCCATCATGTGGGTCCCCGGGGAGCAGTGTTCCCTTCCTATGATCTGTGGGTTCGGCCTGACGGTGCAGTGCGAACTCTTACTTACCAACACGTCTAACTGTGTCTAGACGCACCGCATGAGTGAGTGAGTAATGCTGTATTACTCAACAGGTAAACAGCTTGTTTTCGCAGTGGCTTTAGCCATATTGTGGTTTAGCAGTATCCTACATTGACTTTCTTTCCATACTTGTGAGGATTTTATTGATCATGTCAAGCAGCTACATCTGTCGACGGTCGCGTGAAAGTACACGTCCGTAATATCATCCGACAAATTGGAATGTCCAAAATTACACAATTCAGCGGTTCTCATTTATTTGTGATGTGTGTTTTTTTTAAATTGTTTCTTTTATTATTATTATTATTTGTTCACTTATATAGCGCAGTACCCCAGCCTACAGCTGGGCTCACAGCGCTCTACAAATATGTTTCTTTTATATAACGAAGTATTCTGATGAAATTTGTTGCTTTCATAACTGAATATTCTGTTGAATTGTTTCATACAGTACGGGATATGTTGTATACTTGTTTGTTAAGGATATTGCGTGGAAAATAATATTTTCTTCTTCCGCAAATCTTGAAAATCTTTATGTTTGTGTGTGTGCATGCGTGCGTGCGTGCGTGTGTGTGTGTGTCGATAACTATCAGTGCTTATCAATCACTTGAAATGTGGTTTAGACTTACAGCGATCATCCAAAGACTTATCTTTATATAGTCGCTTTGATTTAAACAAAATCATCTTTGCTTCTATCTTGAGATAACACATTGTAAGAGTTGAAGAGTCGATAATAAAACAACGCTAAGGCTAAGGTGAACAAAAATTCAATATACATAATTTGCAATGTATGTCCCGTCCCGTCCGTCCCGTCCGTGACGCTACTAATTTTAGAAAGCAGCGCACCAAATTACTTCACCAAAAATAGCTCTTTTCGAACGTTCCGCATAAAATTGTTCAATATGAAAATAAATTAATAAAATAAAAATAAATAAAATAAATGAAAGTTCTGTATTACATTTTTAAAAATTCTATTGTGTATTTTTTCAAAATAAATAGATTTCAGCTGAAATGTATTTAAATTTATTTTGAAAACTTCCGTCATTTTTTGACACTCGTAAATAAATAAATAATGACAAGCTTTGTATCACGAAATATATGTTAAGTATGATTTAAACATTCTCATATAGTGCAAGCCAAACACATATCTCGAATTCTATAGAAAGCTGACACTTTCTGCTGGTTAGTGAAGGCGGTTTGGTTGCTGCGACATTAATTGACAAAGTGTACAGATTCTTTCAACATAAAATAACATTTTTTTAAAAATATTCATTTAATGCTCATAATATGACAGAATGATCCAAGGCGAGATGTCTTTATGTGATGTGTTCCAAGGCGAGCTGTCTTTATGTGTGTTCCAAGGCGAGCTGTCTTTATGTGTGTTCCAAGGCGAGCTGTCTTTATGTGATGTGTTCCAAGGCGAGCTGTCTTTATGTGTGTTCCAAGGCGAGCTGTCTTTATGTGATGTGTTCCAAGGCGAGCTGTCTTTATGTGATGTGTTCCAAGGCGAGCTGTCTTTATGTGATGTGTTCCAAGGCGAGCTGTCTTTATGTGTGTTCCAAGGCGAGCTGTCTTTATGTGTGTTCCAAGGCGAGCTGTCTTTATGTGTGTTCCAAGGCTAGCTGTCTTTATGTGTGTTCCAAGGCGAGCTGTCTTTATGTGTCTTCCAAGGCGAGCTGTCTTTATGTGATGTGTTCCAAGGCGAGCTGTCTTTATGTGATGTGTTCCAAGGCGAGCTGTCTTTATGTGATGTGTTCCAAGGCGAGCTGTCTTTATGTGATGTGTTCCAAAGCGAGCTGTCTTTATGTGATGTGTTCCAAGGCGAGCTGTCTTTATGTGATGTGTTCCAAGGCGAGCTGTCTTTATGTGTGTTCCAAGGCGAGCTGTCTTTATGTGATGTGTTCCAAGGCGAGCTGTCTTTATGTGTGTTTTCCTTTGCGAGCTGTCTTTATGTGATGTGTTCCAAGGCGAGCTGTCTTTATGTGTGTTCCAAGGCGAGCTGTCTTTATGTGATGTGTTCCAAGGCGAGCTGTCTTTATGTGTGTTCCAAGGCGAGCTGTCTTTATGTGTGTTCCAAGGCGAGCTGTCTTTATGTGATGTGTTCCAAGGCGAGCTGTCTTTATGTGTGTTCCAAGGCGAGCTGTCTTTATGTGATGTGTTCCAAGGCGAGCTGTCTTTATGTGTGTTCCAAGGCGAGCTGTCTTTATGTGTGTTCCAAGGCGAGCTGTCTTTATGTGTGTTCCAAGGCGAGCTGTCTTTATGTGTGTTCCAAGGCGAGCTGTCGTTATGTGTGTTCCAAGGCGAGCTGTCGTTATGTGTGTTCCAAGGCGAGCTGTCGTTATGTGTGTTCCAAGGCGAGCTGTCTTTATGTGATGTGTTCCAAGGCGAGCTGTCGTTATGTGTGTTCCAAGGCGAGCTGTCGTTATTTGATGTATGTCAATGGTTTGCTTATTAATGTCACTCGTAGCCGTTCTCTCAATACAAAACCTTGTACACAATAATCTTCTGAAGAATTGGTTTCAATAAAACAACTTTAATATTTATACTTTGTACAAAGAAATATATTTTGAGGTTATACAACGTGGAATCCTGAGGCACACACATTCCGTCCTTACACCACGGAACTTCTCTGACAACCACTGATCATAATCTCGAACCTTCTGCGTCATCTCTTCCCGCGCTTTTACTCACGTGACCTCTCCGTCATCCATCACGCAATACACTCGTGATTCACACGTGACATTCACCCCCATCCTTCAAAAAAATGTTTATGAAATACAACATTTTTGGTCTTAATAAAAATCAAATTAATATATATATATATATATATATATATATATATATATATATATATATATATATATATATATATATATATATATATATATATATATATATATAAATATATATATTCAAATTTCAAATATTTATCATCAATGGACATTCATTGCCTTACACACAACATCTAGAAATAAAAATCAAGAGAAAAAAATCTGTAGGACTTCAACAGTCTACCTGTACTGAAAAAGTGAAACTGAAATTTTAAACACATCTGTAATTTTGTGTAATTAAAATACTTTTAACAATCAATATTATTAAAATTAAATAATAATTCAGTGAAATTCAAACACTGTTCCTTGTCTATTGTTCAGCGAATAAAAATATTAATATTATTACAGTCTCTGGTTGTATCATTTAGGAATTCACAGACTAATATTAATAAAGTCTCTGGTTTTATCATTTAGGAATTCACAGATTTTCTTTTTAATACAGTCTCTGGTTTTATCATTGAGGAATTCACAGACTAATATTTATACAGTTTCTGGTTTTATCACTTAGGAATTCACAGAATGTCTTTATTTATTGTCATTCTACTTAGTATAATTTCTGCAACCACATTGTCCTTTCCCTTCACAGGTTTAATGTCAAATTTGTAATCGGCTAATAGCATAGCCCAGCGATTTACTTTTGCATTGCTGATTTTTTTCGAGTTGAATGCCACAAGTGGTTTATGGTCTATTAGAAGAGTGAATGCATGTTCTACCTAGAAGGTATTTTTGAAGTTTTTGTAGAGCCCACACACACTATGGCTAGACATTATCTCTCTATGGTGCTGTAGTTACACTCTTTTTTGGTCAAATTTCAGCTAAGATACTGTGTATGATGTAGGATACCATCATGTTCTTGCATGAGGCACGCTCCTAATGCAATGGACGATGCATCAGTAGAAACAATGAAAGGTTTGTCCCAAGATGGGTTTCTTCCTAAATGCTTCCCGAATGTTCTCCAATGCGTTGAGGCAATCTCCTGAAAACTGAAATTTTCGAATATCTGTGGTTTTTGTAACTTCTGTTAGTGGGTGAACAATTTCTGCATAATTTGCAATAAAAGGTCTGTAAAAGTTACATAGTCCCAGCAGGGCTTGCACTTGTTTCTTAGATTTTGGAACGGATATGTTAAAGATCTTGCTTTCATTCTCTGCAGTAGGAGTGACTGCACCGCCTCCTATTCTGTATCCCAAAAAATCTATATACTTCTCTCCAATGTTGATTTTTTCTGGTGAGATTGTCACATTATGTTTCTTGAGCCTATCCAGTACAGCTTCAAGTGTATGGATATGTGTTTCCCAATCTTTAGTGTGGATACATATGTCGTCGACATAATGTACCACATTTGGAACGCCTTGTAACATCACTTTCATAAATCTGCTAAAAGTGGCTGTACTGTTGACTAGTCCAAATGACATCACTAACCATTCATACACCTCATCCATGGCTATGAATGCAGTGTATTTGACAGAATCAGGATCCATATTTATCTGCCAAAAACCTCTGTTTAAGTCAAATGTAGTGAATATTCTGGAATTACCAATTCTGTCTATAATGTCTCTTGGGTCTCCAATAGGTTCATGGTTCAATTTTGTAATATTATTCAACTGTCTGTAATCACAGCATAGTCGAATCTTTCCATTCTTCTTTTTTACTATGACAGTTGGTGAGGTATAGTTGGCTTCAACTGCTTTTCTTATTTTGTTTTCTTTGAGTAGGTAAACAATTTCCTGTTTTACCGTGTCTCTATGTGCCATTGGAATAGGGTACACTTTGGTCTTGAAAGGTTCATGTTCTAAAACTTGTATCTTATGAGTCACAGTTTTTGTGTTTCCTGTTTCTTTTGTTATGACACCTTTGTATTTTTGAAAAATTTTCATCACTCTGTGTTTCATATTATCTGGTATGTCAGATGATATTCTTTCACTGTCAGGACTGTTCTTTTTCATTGTATTGTCATTTTCATAATTTTCTTTGCTGATGATATTTACGGTTTGCTTTTCTTCTTTATTGTCATCATATGCTCTTAGTTTGTCAGTTTGTAATTTTTTTCACATGTCCTTTGATATTGACACTATATGTGACATCACTAAGTTTCTCTTCAATATTGTATGGACCTTCACATGTGCTTTCATTCTTTGCGTTTGGTAACCATACTAAGACTTGTTGTTCAGGCTCAAATGTTCTTAAATGTCTGTGTTTATTTTTTATTTCTCTATGTCTTGTACTCTGCTTGATTAGTATTTGTTTTGCTGTTTCAATACTGTAGAGTATTTTATCTCTAATATCTGACATCAGCTGATATCTGTCCTGTATGGCATCTTGTTTGCTTATACAATTTCCTTGAAATTTCTCAAAGGACTTGCAGGGTTTTGACCAAACATTAACTCAAAAGGACTAAAACCTGTGCTTTCATGCTTGCTGCTGTTGTATGCAAATAGTACTAAAGGTAAATATTCATGCCATCTGTCTTCATGGTCTATTATAACCTTTAATAGCATATTCTTGATGGTTTTGTTTAGTCTTTCAATCACTCCATTTGATTGTGGATAGTAAATGGTGCTGTGTACTGTGTAGTATTTAACATTTTCATAATAGCTTGTGTCATCTGTCCCTTGAATTGGCTGCCATTGTCCGAAAGAAGGGTTTGAGGAAAACCATATCTGCTGAAAACATTGAGTAATGCATTGCATATACTTTCTGCATCTATTCGCTTCAGTGGAATAGCTTCACCCCATCTGGTGGCTATGTCCACTATGGTTAGAGCATACATATGTTTCTTCTTTGACATCTTTTTGAATGGTCCTATTAGGTCTATGGCAATTTTCTCGAATAAGAAGTTTGCCTTTTCAGATGATTGTATTGGCGCTGTGTGCTTCCCATCTTTGGGATTAAGTCGTAGACACACTGTACATCCCTTTATGTATTCTTTGATCTGCCTAGCCATTTAAGGCCAGTAAAAGTTTTCTGCTAATTTAGCAATTGTTTTCTTGGCGCCCATACGTCCACCTAAAGGACTGTCATGTGTCATTTTAATAATGGTTTCCTGTAACTTTTTAGGAAGGACCACTCTTTTGCACGTACCTACCTGTGCAATGTTTATTAATATGCCTTTATCTAGCTTGTAATTTTTGTTGTGGCCTGTTCCGTTGCCTTTGATAAGTTTCATTTTTATTTCCATGATTGTGTTATCTTCTTCTTGTAGTTGTTTGAACTCTTGTTTGGACATCAGTTGGCTTCCTATTTCAAGTTTTTCACCAATTTCAATGTCTATGTTCTCTTTTCTTTTTGTGGTGGCTCTTGTTTGTACAGTATCACATAATTGATGGCTGTTGTCACACCAAGCCTTGAATACTTCATCAGAATTGTCAACAACACCTTCAATATTCCCTATGATGAGATCACAAATGACATCTTTCAAAACTCTGGCTCGAACTTCACCTTGAAACCAGGGTGAGTTGATGGTAAAAATAGCAGTTGGACACTCTCTCTTTGTGCCATCAGCCATTATTAGTGTGTCTTTTTTCCCATCATATTCTTCTTCTTCCACCATCCTACTATGGATCACAATCGTTGTGCATCCAGAGTCACGAAGACACATACATTTTCTATCGTTGATGTAAACTGGGTAGAATTTCAGCGTTCCATGATCCTTTATAGTGGCCAAAGTATTGCTAGATTTTGATTCTTCTTGTTTCATTTTTCCTCTATCATCTGCATCTTGGTAGTCATTCCTTCTCCATGGCTGATCATAATTTCTGTATCTGGAGTCATGATTATATCTGCCTCTCCATGATCTTCTACCTTTGCTTTCAAAATGACCTTGTCTTGATCTTTCTTCTGTTTTCTTTCTTATAGGGCTGCCATTAGGTGACACCCTATTTGGTTGTCCTTTATTGTGGTAACACTGTTTTGCCATATGCCCTGGCTTGTTGCAGTACCAGCAAATAGTTTGTCTGTTTCCTTGGTTTGGCAGACTCTGGTTTCTCATACCTTGTCTTTTTTCTTGACTTATAATTTGTATTGCTGCAAAGATATCTTGTCTCTTATCCATTTCCACATTCGGATGAGAGTCTTTGAATGTTCGTAATGCATTTGTTAGCTCTGCTTGAGTACGAACTTTCTTATCAGTTAAATATGTGAATAGATCTGGTGTTGCATTTTCTAAGAACTTGTCAATTAACACCATGTCTAGTATGGCCTTTGGATTGCTTGTATCTATTGCTGTCAGTTCCAAACAAGTGACACCTCTAAACCATGAAATTTAGTTTTGACAAGATGAGACAACAAATCATCCTCACACGGGATCTTCAGTATACTTTATATATACGCTCCCTCAGATTGACAAAACACATCCGATGGTCCAAAGTTTTTACTATGAAATAAGTCACTTAGTGAAATTTTCAATTTTCGAGTCGTTTTTAAACAATTTAGTTCACTCCATTAATCGAAAAGTGCAATTATCAAACTCTTCACACAATGAATGGATACGACTTAAGTTCCGTGATTCAAATTTTACACCGACACAGTTGTTAATAGTCCATTGCTTCTCAAGTTCAAGGTTTATTTACAAATATTTCCTGGAATCAACCAACATCAGTGGGCTTGCTGACGTATTTCACAGCGTGTAACAGTCAGTAGGCCTGTGTACACTATCGACTGTAAGGTTAGAACCAACTAGGCTGACCTAGTTTTATACAGAGCAAGCAGTGGTCACGTGCGTTTAAGCCGCCATCTTGAAATACTTATAATATTAATATTCCTTCAATCTTCAAAAATTTATACACTGCCACACATGGCCTTTAATATTCACAAAATACGATAGCTGCTAATATTTCTTCTTTTAATGATACTTTCCTTTTTGAAATATACAATACTGGTGACTTCCACGAACCTCACTTTCTGGACTATATGAATAATACAGTACTAAGATGAATTTTCTCCTGACACCAATGTCAATGGTTTGCTTATTAATGTCACTTGTAGGCGTTCTCTCAATACAAAAACCTTGTACACAATAATCCTCTGAAGAATTGGTTTCAATAAAACAACTTTAATATTTATACTTTGTACAAAGAAATATAATTTGAGGTTATACAACGTGGAATCCTGAGGCACACACATTCCGTCCTTCCACAACGGAACTTCTCTGACAACCACCGATCATAATCTCGAACCTTCTGCGTCATCTCTTCCCGCGCTTTTACTCACGTGACCTCTCCGTCATCCAACACGCAATACACTCGTGATTCACACGTGACAATGTATTCCAAGGCGATCTCTCTTTATGTGATATATTCCAAGGTGAGCTGTCTTTATGTGATTTGCCCCCAACCCCTTATCTTACACTCTGGACCTGATCATTTCACATCATTTATCATTTTTTTAAAAGCCCGCATTATTTATTTCCAGCTTTTATCCCTTTTCTACTTGTAGCCATGACAACGATGACGTTAAGGAACGCCAAGCCGTTGCTGGATCTGCATGATGAGGTAACTCTGCCGACCCCCATCACCAATAAAGGGCACTGGTTGTGGAACCTTGTTTTCGGGGAGAAAAATAATCCAACTATTAGACAGCCCCTCTGTCGTGATGATGATTTGTTGTTGTCGTCGTTGATCACGTGACGTCTCACATGTGACATCTTGCAGGCGTGAAAATAACAAGTCAACGGAAAGGGAGAAAAGTGCAAGGGGTTTAGTGCTGAATGTTTACAACAAACATCATGTCCTCGTGTTTACAACAAACATCATATCCTCGTTTGTATTAGGATGATGTCTGGTAATGGCTCGTCAAAACAATGGAAGGAAATGCAGAAATTTGAAATTATATAGCTTTAAAAACAGTTTGTTATTTTGTGTTTTTTGGAGACACCCTGTTCTTGTGGCACCCTGTTTTGATGACACGTTGTTCTGGTGACATCGTGGTTAATGACACCCTGTTTTGATGACACCCTGTTCTGATGACACCCTGTTTTGATGACAACCTGTTTTGATGACACTCTGTTCTGGTGACATCCTGTTTTGATGACACCCTGTTTTGATGACACTCTGTCCTGGTGACATCCTGTTTTGATGACACCGTGTTTTGATGACACTCTGTCCTGGTGACATCCTGTTTTTATGACACCCTGTTCTGATGACAACCTGTTTGATGACATCCTGTTTTGATGACACCCTGTTTTGATGATACCCTGTTTTGATGTCACCCTGTTTTGATTTCACCCTGTTCTGATGAAATCCTGTTCTGGTGACACCTTGTTCTAGTGACAGCCAGTTTTGAAGACACCCTGTTCTGATGACACACTGTTTTGATGACGCTGTGTTCTGGTTACACCCTTCTGTCTGTAGAGAACTCTTAAATAGTTATAAACCCCGTCTCATATGAAATCTCTAGAAGTACTTTAATTTTTAAAGATTCCTCTGGTGCGAAGAAAACAAAGAGCATTAAATGCGTTATTTGAAACTTAGCAGTTATAGTGTATACGATGTGTTGTATCCGAGAGAACGCCAAGCGAAATTGAAACTGTTGCGTGGTTTCATTATGTTTCACCATAACTTGTTTTCAGTAGTCCCCGTTGCATGAATAACTTCAATCGAAATCCTTGCTCGAGATTTTAGCATTTCCATTGTTGTTTTTGTGTTGTTGTTGTTTTGTTTTTGTTTTTTTTGGGGGGGGGGTTATTCCTTTTCGGTACCACAATACGACACTTGGAAAAATAAAAATGGAATAGAGCTACATTACTATTATTATATTTACTTGTGAATTACCCGTCAAAAATGACGGAAGTTTTCAAACTGAATACATTTCAGCTGAAATCTATCAATTTTGAAAAAATACACATCAGAATAAAAAATAATGTAATGCAGAACTTTTATTTATTTTATTTATTTATTTCATTTATTTTCATATTGAACAATTTTTTATGCGGAACGTTCTTCTTCTTCTTCTTCGTTCTCAATTTGAGTATTGCGTGCCGACGAGTTTTGCGCCAATTGGCCCATGGTCTCCGACTTCAGCCTGCTGTTTTTTCTGGATGTGCTTCCATAGCCTTTGGTCAGCCAAGACCATCTGCAAGGCAGCAGTTGAATTTGGCAAGTGATGCAGCGTTCACATGCCACGGCTATAAGGGTTCCACGCATTACCCGGCCGCCTTTTATTTCCCTAACTATGTGTTAGGTACCCACTCGAAGCTGGGTGGACTCGGGGACGTCCTAAGCCCCGGGAACATATCCTTGGCTTCTCGTGGATTCGAACCCGTCACCATCAGTACGCCAGAGCGCGCTGCCACTCGACCACCGTATCCCTGATGCGGAACGTTCGACAAGAGTTATTTTTGGTGCAGTAATTTGGTGCGCTGCTTTCTAAAGTTAGTAGCGTCACGGACGGGACGGAAGTAGGGGACGGACGGACGGGACATGCATTGCAAATTATATATGTGGATATTTCTCTTGATCAACTGATGTTACGACTGTGATATTTCGCAGTTGTGCAGAGTGCTTCGTGTATGTGTATGCGTATGTGTATTATGAGCAATACTGATACATTTCTACATACATGAATACTGCCGATATATTTCTACATGAGCGCTGGTGTTATATTTATTTAGAATAATTTAGATGACTACTACTGTAATACTCATTTATTTCTACTTCACTAAGACATGTATATGTGTTTAGATCAGTGGTTCTCAACCTTTTGAGATTCAAGGACCATTTGAAAAATGTGTGTCTTAGCCGCAGACCACAACTAAACATTTTGCTACTCCCGTGCAGGAAATTTATAGATAATTATACTTTGAATATAAATTAAAATTTCATCCTCGCGGACCACCAGGGACATCTTCGCGGACCACTAGTGGTCCGCGGTCCACATGTTGAGAACCACTGGTTTAGATGAGAAGTAATGATTATATTTTTTTAATGACTTTAACGCCGGGGTATATGTGTACTACTTGCACATTTGTTATAATATACACTACGTCATTCAGGAAACGATCACAATTGAACCCCCCCCCCACCCTTTTTTTAAAGGATCCCCCGCCCACCCCCGAGCACTCAAACCCCGGAATGAGAAAGCAATAAAACAAACAGATGCCCCGGAGAAAGACGAAAGAACGACCAGGAAACGCTCATGCCTCGAGATGGACTCGATCAATGACAGAACTGACCAAACATGATGGCAGTGATTCAAGTGCCCGTCAACTTGAATGGTCGATATACATGGGTGCCCCAACGGCACCCGTCACCGGCCCACAGTAAAGGAGGGGAAAATAATAGGTGCCGACAGCACAATCGGCGCTGCACACACGCACACAAACACACAATGGCATCGTCGGCCCTTCTTACCATCTGCCCTACTGTGACCATGGGGGACTCTGTGAGCCCCGCGCGGACCAATCGCCGCGATGATTGGTCAAGAGATGGGAAAGCAACCCTTACCGACAGGGTAGGTTAGAGTAAGGTCCTTCTCCCCCACCACCCCCGCTTCACTTTGAAAAATGCGCTGCAAAAAACATAACCGGGGAGAATAGAAAATTGATATGCACGTCAAAGATTCTGAAAAGGGATGAGGGAGGGGGTGGGGGAAAGCTTTGGGGAGGGTGGACGAGAAGAGGCTGGGGTGGGTGTAAGGGGTAGAATCTACAGGGCTCGAATGCGGTTGTCGTAGCTCGGACATCACAAAAGGGTGCTGCATCGGACTTGCGATGAACAATGGACGAAAATAAAGTACCCCGTGACCATCTTAATATCTCATAGCGTCGGCCGGCTGGCTGGCCGGACCCATAGACCCGGCTTGATAGATGGGTGGAGATAATTCCGTTTAATTGTCAGCAGAGCAATCAATTCCAAGGTGCAGATGGACAATGATGCAGAGGGGGGGAAAAGAAAAGAAAGTAATGGTAAGACGGGCCGGGGACAAAGAAATATGGGGGTAATGCTCAATGGTAAAGATTATTTTTTTTTATTCCATTTTATTCCCTTTGCCGGTAAAGACATTGTCCAGCTGTTAAAAAGGGTGCTGCGGGGTATATCATATAGGCGGTACACTCTGCGAGGGTTGCAATGACCTCTTTTTGTAAACGGTAGTTGCAAGTTATTTATACAATCTTTCAACTGCATGTAAATTGCTTTGTTTTGGTTTTATAAATTGGATTCCTTCAAGCTTTGCTGACTTGTGAAAATGATTTTTTTTTCGTTAGATAAAGTTTATCGCATGTATTAAAAATATAAAATATTTTTTTTTAAATTCAACACAGATTTTTAGCCACAATAAATGACCAATATCTCATCCAGGCCTCTCACAGTCTTGTCAACAAATCCTTTGAGGCCGAGAAGCTTGTCACAGTAAGTGGTCAGCGATAACAACTTTTGTTTTAAAATTTAAATCTACAAGGGACTTAGAATTACGCTTGTTCCCTTATTGATTGTCTCATCTAAAATAAAATAATAGCATAACTGTAATTTTTTTTTAAATGTAATATTTCACTTGAATAGTTTAGCTATCTTTTCGAAAAAACTTTAAAATGTATAAAGATACCATTGACAATGGGAGTTTAAAATTAAATATTAATTTGCACAATACTGCAATATTAAGAATAGTCGCGCATAGTCGATCTATAGCCTATGTATTTTTTTAAAAAAATATTTATTTTGTTTTGAAAATAATAAATAAGATAATACCAGGATCATTAAGATTACTCTTAGAGTGAATCATAAACGTTAATCATAAAAACTAATGCACACTGCAAAAATATTTCATTAAAAAAAAATCCAAATTACTATTTTCTGATGACGTCAGCAACCTATCTGCTGGAGATACTTGACTCAAACTTTGCTTTGTTGATTAACACGCTTTATAAGAATCCCACTTGGTGCTAACTGCAACCCCAACCACCCACCCTAAGGTACGCCGCCGCACATTTCCCTCACCTCCCTGAACATAATCTATATTGTTGTTGTTCGTTTGTCGTGGTCGACGATGACCACTCTCATCATATTTGCTGGGCCGCAGCATGTGTCCTCTGGTGGCTTATTAACCTTATTCTGGCACGAAAAAGGCGTCCGCATGTCGGACAAGAGATGGATGCAGTCCCTTCAGGAGGGTTTTGGATACGGTCCTTTCTGGCTTGACGTTTAAACTTGGCAGCCTGTTGACTGTTGTCTATTAGCCTCACAGACAGCTGCGCCATTCCATATCATAGAGCGCCAGTGGGCTCGGTTACTGGCTGCTGCTTCCCAGGAGTCATGTCCGATGTCGAAGGCCTTCAAAGCAGTTTTAAGTGCATCCTTGTAGCGCTTACGTGGACCTCCGCGTGCTCTATGCCATTCTGTAAGCTCACCATAGAAGAGCCTCTTGGGGAGGCGATGGTCGGGCATGCGCACTACATGCCCCGCCCAGCGTAGTTGGCTTTGCATGAGGCTGGTGTGGATGCTGGAGAGTCCTGACCTGGCTAATATTTCGGTGTCTTGAACTTTTTCCTGCCATTTTATATTGAGAATTTTTCTAAGGCTTTTGGTGTGGAAGTGGTTCAGCAACCTCGCATGGCGTTGGTAAAAAGTCCAAGTTTCACATAAGGTGGGGAGCACTACAGCTCTGTATACTTTTAGTTTTGTTTGGGTGCTGATTCCCCTTCTGTTCCAGACACTTTCATGCAATCTACCGAATGCTGTGCTGGCCTTTGAGATTCTCGAGTTCACCTCGTCATCAATATAGGCCTAATCTATATTACAATATCGTGTTCCGGTATAAACTACAATTTAAAACGACATTTAAATGTCGGTAGAGCACATCAACTGCATGTAGCGCATCAAACGCGGCAGTGATATTTTAACGACCGCCGTGTAGCGCGTATATCATAGCGTTATTTGAACGACTGACTGAATATTACCTCAAAAATTAATTTGCAAGACATACTCCCTCATCGACTTATACTTATAGCCAGAGACGGCGTTAGTTACGCGCGAGGCCTGGTGCAACAATGACCCCGCGGGGTCAGAGTACTGGCAACGATCGCAAACTACCAATATGTCCAAAAGGTCATAACATCTTGATTAGATCAATTCTTGCGCAAACTCAGTGGTGCAATATCTGTGTGTTGTTCTGAACAATTTCGAAAGGATTAGACCATGTTAATTGTATTTTGTGCTTGCTTTTTACGGAGAATATAACTTGAACGAAATATTCTCAAGTCTGAAACGCGATTGCCCCAGCTGCCACCCCCTAAGGCCGCTCCTGCTTATAGCAGCGGAGAAAAGGCGTGAGTTTTTAATCTACTTACGTTACTTGACACAAATAAACTGCATCGACTTACTACGCCTTTTATTAGAATCTCAATTATTTCGACCTCCCGACCCGGGCTACACACGGCTTTGCACATCGCTGCACAGTTTTCCAAGCCCCTCCGTTCATATTTTAAGACGCCCCTTTACACTGCGGATTTGTGGAATCTATATTTAAACTTTGAAAATAAAATGTATTTAATAATTACAATAATAATAATAATTTTTAAAAAAATAATTCCCTTGTCTGTTTAAAAAATCTAAGATAGCCCAAATGAAAGGAATATTTACCTGTTAAATAAAGACGACCGATGTGTTCCAGAGAACCGTTTGAGTACTTTGATACGTCTACTAATTTTGAAAAAACTTCAACGCGATATTTTTCAACAAACGAAACAAGAAATTATTCATAAAATAATGACAGCTGTCGCAATTAACAACAGGAAATACTTATGATGTTGGTTTTTTTCCTTCTCTGATACCCCCAGTATCCCCGTATCCACTTCCCCACCCCCTTCTAAAAATGGCCGACCAGCCTTTGGTTACATGTCTACAGGCTGTCGCGCCACTCACTCGCTCATTTTTTTTGGTCGTCTTGTGATCACCGCTGGACGATGGACTTTCAACATCAGAGAGACAAAGAAATCAACCTACCACGTCCGCTGTGCCGTGCAGTCATCAACCGGAAGACAAAGCAGATACGCGCATGCGTAGACGGGTCGTTTCTGGGTTGAAAAGTCCATCTGTCTGAGGTTGGACGATGTAGACATCATAGCTTTTTTTTTCCCAAGCATAAAACAGGTTCACCTTTATACCCACCCCGCAGATTAAAGGCCGGTCCGTGGAAAGGGAGGGGGCGTCATTTCTGCGTCCGAGAGAGGGAGGGGGGGATTTCGTTACCGCGCAGGTCCGCCGAAAAAACTTGTCTTTTGTTGACGGCAGGTTGGGAAAATGGAGAAAGGTCAATGAGAAACGCTGTCTGATTGACCTCTCTCACACGTGTAACCCGGAGGGTGAGCTGGACGAGGCCGTGGTGAGGGTAAAACACAATGTAACGATTCATGAGAAATCGTACAGTAGTGGGGGGAGGGGGGCAATGGGTGGGGGGACAACATAAGAAGAATATTTTTTGTGATTTATTTATAGGCGGCAGATTTATTTTTCAAAGAGTCGGGTTTGGAGGGGTGGTGGTGGGTGGGTCAACTCAATGAGACACGTCACTCTACCATGAAGGACCAACCCACCCACCCCCACCTCCCACACACACTTTCCCCGTGTTGCCACGTTATTTCTTCCTTTAACTATAAGAATTTATGGTACGTATATTTTTTTAAATTCCAATATTTATTTTATTTTTGCTCTGGTGTAAAAAAAATTTTTTTTTAATATTCATCTTTTGAAATATTGTGTTTTCTATTATAAGTTTAAATTTCCTCGGTTGTTAATAATTTCTAAATTATTATAACAACCACAAGAAAGGAAACATTTAACAATTTTGGTTTGCGTGTATGTAAGTACATGTAATGTCAATTGTAATGTCGTGGAAAAAATATATCTATACTAATAAAAGGGAAAGCCCTCACTCACTCACTCACTCACTCACTCACTCACTCACTCACTCACTCACTCACTCACTCACTCACTCACTCACTCACTCACTCACTCACTCACTCACTGACTGATTCATCACTAATTCTCCAACTTCCCGTGTAGGTAGAAGCATGAAACTTTGGGAAGTGGTCGAGTAGCCTCTCGCGAAGAAAATTGGAGTAAAAGAATTTTTAAAATAACGCTCCTGGGGCCCGGGGGCCCAAAAACGTTTTTTTCCTTACATGGCCTATATAAAATTTGAAAATCACCAATTCTCCTAATTCCCGAGTGGGCAGAAGCATGAAACTTTGGCAAATTGTTGAGTACAGCCCCGCGATGGTAACGGGAGAAAAAATATTTAAATTATCTTTTCCTGGGGGCCGGGGGCCCAAATGAAGTTTTTTCCTTATATGAGATTTATAAAAACTAAAAATCACTAATTCTCCTATTTCCCGTGTAGGTAGAAGCATGAAATACTGGGTAGTTGATAAGCACACTTCCACGATGGTAACAAGCGAAAAAAATATTTAAAATAACACTTAATGGGGTCCGGGGGCCCAAATGTAGTTTTTTTCTAATATAAAAAACTGACTTTTCACTAATTCTCCAACTTCCCGTGTAGGTATTAGCATGAAACTTTGGGAACTTGCTGAGTACATTCTCTCGACGATAATTGACGAATAGGAATTTTAAAATTCACACTTTTGGGGGCCCGGGGCCCAAAAACTCTTTTTTTCCTTATATGGACTATGTAAAATATGAAATCACTAATTTTCTCATTTCTCGAGTAGGCAAAAGCACGAAACTTTGGGAAGTTGTTGAGTACAAACCAGCGATAGCAACGGGAGAAAAAAAATTAAATTATCACTTCCTGGGGGCCGGGGGCCCAAATGAAGTTTTTTCCTTTTATGAGCTATATAAAAACTAAAAATCACAAATTCTCCTATTTCCCGTGTAGGTAGAAGCATGAAACACTAGGTAGTTGATAAGCACACTTCCGCGATGGTAACAAGCGAAAAAAATATTAAAAATAACACTTAATGGTGTCCGGGGCGCGGGGGGTCAAATGTAGTTTTTTCTTATATAAAAAACTGACTCATCACTAATTCTCCAACTTCCCGTGTAGGTATTAGCATGAAACTTTGGGAACTTGCTGAGTATACTCTCTCAACGATAATTGGCGAATAAGAATTTTAAAATTCACACTGTTGGGGGCCCGGGGCCCAAAAACGCTTTTGTTCCTTATATGGACATTATAAAATATGAAATCACTAATTTTCTCATTTCTCGAGTAGGCAAAAGCATGAAACTTTGGGAAGTTGTTGAGTAAAAACCAGCGATAGCGACGGGAAATTTTTTTTAAATTATCACTTCCTGGGGGCCGGGGGCCCAAATGAAGTTTTTTCCCAATAAGAGCTATACAAAAACTAAAAAATCACAAATGCTCCTATTTCCCGTGTAGGTAGAAGCATGAAACTTGGGGTAGTTGTTAAGTACACTTCCATGATGGTAACAGGTAAAAACAATATTTAAATTATCACTTAATGGGGGCCGGGGGCCCAAATGTAGTTTCTTCTTATATTAAAACAGACTCATCACTAATTCTCGGATTTACCGCGTAGGTAAAAGCATGAAACCTTGGGAAATTGTCAAGTAGCCTCTTTGGACGACAAATGGCGAAAAAGAATTTTAAAATTCACCTTCATGGGGGCCGGGGGCCCAAAATCGTTTTTTCCCTTCTATGGGCTATATAAACATTTGAAAATTTCCCGAGTAGGTAGAAGCATGAAACTTTGGGAAGTTGTTGAGTACACTTCCGCGATGGTAACAGGCGAAGAAATATTTAAATTTTCACTTACTGGGGCCCAGGGGCCCTAATGTAAATTTTTCATTATATGAGCTATATAAAAACTGAAAATCACTAATTCTCCTATTTCCTGTGTATGAAGAAGCATGAACGTTTGAGTAGTTGTTAAGTAACATTTTGCGATGGTAACAGGTTAAAAAATTATAGATATTTTCACTTAATGGGGTCCGGGGGCCCAAATGTAGTTTTATTCTTATATAAAAAAGTAACTTTTCAGTAATTCTCCAACTTCCGGTGTAGGTATTAGCATGAAACTTTGGGAACTTGCTGAGTACACTCTCTCGACGATAATTGACGAATAGGAATTTTAAAATTCACACTTTTGGGGGCCCGGGGCCCAAAAACGCTTTTTTTCCTGATATGGACTATGTAAAATAGAAAATCACTAATTTTCTCATTTCTCGAGTAGGCAAAAGCACGAAACTTTGGGAAGTTGTTGAGTACAAACCAGCGATAGCAACGGGAGAAAAAAAAATTTAATTATTACTTCCTGGGGGCCGGGGGCCCAAATGAAGTTTTTTTTCCTTTTATGAGCTATATAAAAACTAAAAATCACAAATTCTCCTATTTCACGTGTAGGTAGAAGCATGAAACACTAGGTAGTTGTTAAGTACACTTCCACAAATGTAACAGGTAAAAAAAATATTTAAATTATCACTTAATGGGGGCCGGGGGCCCAAATGTAGTTTCTTCTTATATTAAAACAGACTCATCACTAATTCTCGGATTTACCGCGTAGGTAGAATCATGAAACTTTGGGAAGTTGTTGAGTAGCCTCTCGCGACGAAAATTGGCGTAAAAGAATTTTAAAATTAACACTCATGGGGGCCGGGGGCCCAAAAACGTTTTTTTCCTAATATGACCTATATAAAATATTAAAATCATCAATTTTTCTGTTTCCCGAGTAGGCAGAAGCATGAAACTTTGGGAAGTTGTTGAGTACAATCCCGCGATGGTAACGGGAAAAACAATATTTAAATTATCACTTCCTGGGGGCCGGGGGCCCAAATGAAGTTTTTTTCCTAATATGAGCTATATAAAAATTAAAAATCACTAATTCTCCTATTTCCCGTGTAGGTAGAAGCATGAAACACTAGGTAGTTGATAAGCACACTTCCGCGATGGTAACAAGCGAAAAAAATATTAAAAATAACACTTAATGGGGTCCGGGGGTCCAAATGTAGTTTTTTTCTTATATAAAAAAACTGACTCATCACTAATTCTCCAACTTCCCGTGTAGGTATTAGCATGAAACTTTGGGAACTTGCTGAGTACACTCTCTCGACGATTATTGTCGAATAAGAATTTTAAAATTCACACTGTTGGGGACCCGGGGCCCAAAAACTATTTTTTCCTGATATGGACTATATAAAATATGAAATCACTAATTTTCTCATTTCTCGAGTAGGCAAAAACATGAAACTTTGGGAAGTTGTTGAGTAAAATCCAGCGATAGCAACGGGAGAAAAAAATTAAATTATCAGCTCGATAGGATCTCGGGAAGTTTGTCATTTTTTACTTTTAGCTTTTGTTTTTCTGCGGGACTAGGACAGACAGACAGACAAGACGTTGAAGTTAATATATGTATTATATTATCATTATCCATCATGATCCAGATTGAAATAAATTGGTGTTTTGAATTTGTGTTTCGCGGATTCTCAACGTAACTGAAATACTAATTTCCGCAGCGAAGCGGGGGTATTTGGCTAGTTATATATAAAAGGTGTATATATCAGCTAAATACTGAAATTTGTAGCTACCGGGAAAATAAAAAGTTGGAGATATCAACTGTACAGTCAAACCTCTCATAACGAGCACCTCTCGTAACGAGTTTTTCGCATAACGAGCAATTATTTTTTTTTGTTGAAAAAGTTGCTCCCTTAAGAGAGAAGATTCGCACAACGCAGAAAGGAAAAGTCCCCCTTTTCTGGAAATTCATTTGTGAACTGGCACTTCCGCCTTGATGTATTATTCTGTGTTAAGCACTCGGTCTGTTAGCGTATTATTTTCGTGTGTGATCAACCGTTTTTACAAATTTTGTATTCAGACAGTATTCTTAATTTTTTTTATGTGCAAAGTGTAATAACCTGTGCTAAAATGTTTTTTAAAAAACAACCCAAGAAGTCAATCATAAGAGAAAAAAAACTGTTCAAATGAAACGAAAACCATTTAAAAACCGAGACCAAGGTGGCTAATCTAGCGCGCAACTACAATCGGACAACATCAATGACATGCACTATTCTCAAGAACAAATAAGGAAATGGATGCTTCAAATGCAGTGTGAAGAATGCCTACGAAACGGTTACTAACTACACATTTTCGTCAAATTTTGAAACGTCGACAAAAGCAAATGTCTTTAGACAGTTTTCTAGTTAAAAATGAATAATTATTTGTCATAAATTCATATTTTTGTTTACGTTTTTTGTTTCATATCTACATTGTATTCTAGTTTTTTCACTCTTTAACAATTCATAAGCAAATTTTATTTGAATAAATATTAATAAGCAAGTCTGCGGCTTATGCTACGCCATTGCGCCTATCCATTCAGTAAAATATAAATTGAGGACGTGAAAAATTAAGATTTTTCATTTGAAGTTTTTAGTCTGAACTCTCCATATAACATATATACTATATACATATACATATATACCTATGAATCCTGATGAAATCATTTTCTAAATTTTAGTTAGATGTTTAGGGTCACCAAACCTCAGCCCGCGGGGCGGATACGGCCCACGACATTTGTTCATCGGACGCACCGACGATACTTGAATATGGTTGATAAAACGCGTGTTACACGAAAGTTTGGCTACAGTGTTTATGTAAATATTATTTTTGAGATAAAGGAGAACCTGGCTGCTGCGTGCTTTCCTCTACATTAGGGCCGTGCAAATGTGATGCAACGTATACAAGACTTGGGACCCTTATTTCAACCTTCATGGGTAGAAATTTGTTTGTTTGTTGCTTCACTTATTTTTTTTTAAATTGTTTTTTGTTTTGTTGTTGTTTTTTGTTGTTGTTTTTGTTGTTGTTTTTTTTGGGGGGGGGGCTCAAAATCTAGATTTACACAAGGCACACACAATTATCTACGTAACCTTGGTTTACATATAAATGTATAAGCACAAATAAGGGTAAATAATGACTTAGGAGCCATCCTGAGGAACAATCACAAAACTCTTACTGCCTTCCTCCTCTGGGTCCCGGTTTCAACCGTAAAATGTCAAGTCCAGCATCTAGCAGTGATGAAACTGTTCTTAGTCCCAGACAAGGAGATGGGGGTGGGGGGCAGAATGAGAGAGATTATGAGAGAAATTTAGCGAGATGGAAAGAAAATTATGGAACATATTTTCCCGTTTAAAAAAAAAGATTGTAAGTTAGATATTTTATTGTGGCTATATAAATAATGTATTATATTAGTGATGGTCCCAGTGTAAAAGGAAAAATGTAAGATATATTTGTGATCAACTATATGGGGGAAAAGCATTTATATTATGGCATTTGTATTTTGTTTTGCTTTCGATATTTCATTCCGATGCCCCCACGTTGATGACCTCTAGGTTTTTTACTTACTGAAGGGTAACATTGTTTTAGAAACAGAAGATGAGTTTCATACCCTATAATTGCAATATCTTTGTAATTAATAATTATCAAAACACTCTAATCACACGGGCCATTTCTATAGTTTATTTGAATTTGTTTTTTAAATCAAGGGATTTTTTTTTAAATCTATAAACCGAACACATCTACGCTTGTCATTACTTTTCCCCATTTATGCCTGACAGTTGTACTTATTTGATGGCGATTGGCGATGTGATCTCGACTTTCAAGACGTTGTCCTGTTTAAATCTCTCTGACAGCCTATCTGAAGTCTTTGAGTAGCAAGAAAATCTTGAGCATAAATATTTGTGTTCATGCAACCAATATCATGTTACCCCGACCAGCCATTATTTTACGGGATCATTTCACCCCCGACCCCACCCCTCTCAGAACCACTGAATCGACCCCCCGGTGTCCTCAGCATATCCTGCAGAGAAAAAAAACTACTTTGAGGACGAGACATTTGCAAGGCTGGCGGAGCATCAGTGAAAACTCAACGCAGAATGAAAACCATGTTTAGATTGAACGGTCCACACCTTACATTATAATGACGACACGGCGTTTTTTCTACGTTTCTCCAGTAATAGACCTAGCGTCGGAGCCTTGTCTCCATCCATGGAAGGACTGGGCCCGAGCCACTACACGTACAAACTTCACACCTATAGTAAGGGGAGTGTGCGCCCATGCTTACTATAAACCAGGGGTCTCACACGCTTGTCCGTGGGCAACATGCGGCCTAAGTGGATTTTTGTGGCCCGCCAGTAAGCTTTCAAAAAATGAAGATTTCGTGCCATTCAGACATTTTTAAGGAAGTAATTACAGCAGCTGCAGTTATTATTAGGGATAGCTAGTAACATTAGTGAGAATGTAAGAAGTATTTTTTTGTTTAATTGGTTTGGGTAAGGAAGGTGGGGGGGGAGGCCTTTGACACCTTTCTTAGGTGTTAAAATGGCACATGACTTCATCCGGGTTTGAAACCCCTGCTCTAAACAAAAATTTCGTTGAGTTATTACTGTACCTATCGAATATCATAACTACACGCCTACATTAAGGGGGAGTCAGCGCCCCAGACTCCACGCCTACATTAAGGGGGAGTCAGCGCCCCAGCCCACTCTAAACCGAAAATTCGTTAAGTAAGTCCTAACAAGGCAAGCGTATAATTACACATGATATATACTCCTCAATAGTTGCCCAGGGCTGGGAGAAGCCAGTGCGCTTAACACTAATTTGCTCCTCATAACTCGGCCCTCCCCCGAAAAGGTCCGCGGGCCCGCAGGAAGTTAGCGGTCTTAGCCAATCAGATTCGACCACTCACAAACACTTCCTGTCTAGTGTAGCCCCTGGCGGCGGCCATCTTGAGGAGACGTCTACCTCCTTGGGACAAGAGTTTCACTAATTACCCATAACTCGGTGTGGTCAGTGAGTTTGTCATCACCTCCCCTGGACAAGATATTGTGTGTCGCTGTGATATATGAAACAAAAAAAAATGGGTGAAGTGGTTCGAAGAGAAACCGCCAGACACCAAGACTTGTATTATCTATCGCTTACCGACATATAGAAATTAATAAATTTAATAAAGTAAATGTCAACATTTTAAATTAAAAAATGCCTGTTCACATCTTGAAAAAAACAGCTCATCATATTATATTCAAATTATAACAACAATAACTTGTTAATAAATCTATGAATATAAATTTCCGCTTCTATATAGATTTAGGCGATGGTACAGGGGATGCAAATATATATTTCATCCAATTAATTTTTTAAAGATTTTTATACCATATAAATGTATAAGTTTTACATTAAAAATAATCTTTGCGCAACTTATTTCTACAATTTTTTTTTATAACTGTAATTTATTTTTCAACCAAGGTGGTCGAGTGGCAGCGCACTGGACTGTCGTACCGATGGTCACGGGTTCGAATCCGTGTGAAGGCAAGGGCTAGTTCCCGGGGCCTAGGGCGTCCCTGAGTCACCCCGCTCCGAATGGGTACCTAACTACTGGTAGTTAGGCGGCTGGGTAATGCGTGGAACCCACAAAGCCGTGGCCTGTGAATGCTGCATCACTTGCCAACAGATCATCTGTCATGGTCTGTGGACGCAATTATCTTCTGCATAGAAGGAGCGTCTGTATAGATAAGATAAAAACCTGTCATGTGCATTCAAAACTTTTTTTTTAAATTTTGTTTTTAATTACTATACGATCATTTCAGTTTAAAAAATATAAATGTCGTGTAAACTGATTTTTTTAAATTAAGAAAACATTCATAACTATGCAGTAATCCAGATTCGTTCTTATTGTTCCATAACTATTACAACTACATGCATTGCAGTTCCTGATTTTTGTTTTGGAAAAAGCTCAACTCTTTATATATTAAAACTAAAAATATTTGTCTTAAACATTAAAATTATTTTAATTATTTTTTATATTAAAATCATTATGATGATGTATTGGATATTCTTTAAAGCTTTTGATTGTTGTTCTGTTTAATTGTTTGTTTGTTTGTTTCTTTTTTTTATAAAAAATAATAATAAATAAACATCAAAATGTAATGTAGATTATTAGTTAAGTAAATGAAGTATAGTTTCAGGAACAAATAAACACTTTTTGAGTAATTTCCTGTCAAAAGCAATGAATAAAAAACATACACAATGAAGTTTGTCCAGCCTCTAAGATTCCAAGGACAACAGCTTGATTTACAACGCTGACGAAGGAGACTTGGTATTTAAAGGGTTAAGTGCTGAAAAGAACGCGTGGTGGTTCGTTGTTGTAGCAGCGAACTATTGTGGACGTGTGAGTGATACAGTTGATCGCTTGTTTCCCTAAATCGACAACAGCGTGATGTAAGGAAACCAGACCGTTAATTTCCTCACCCGCTAATCTGATTATCAGTTCACTCACATCTAACATCTGTGTCAATGAACACAATGACAATATTTTTTTTTAAAGTCACGTCTGCTACGATAGTGGGTTAAGCCAGTCGGTATAGTGAAAAAAACAATTTACGACACAATGCCCATTGATTTTACGGGGCCTACACCAAAAGCTCGCGTCCAAAGCCACTCATGTCTTATATAAGTGGTCACATGTTTGGTAACTGCCAGACTGTTTACTCTCCGACTTGTAACAACCATTGAGAAATGACGTCATTTTTGTTCTGGAAAGCTCGACATATTATAGCTTGAAAATCACAATTCTTTCTGAAACAATAAATTTCAATAGAAATATGATTTTTAAAGGGTTTAAAATAAATAGATTACACGCGTCTTGGTTGATAACCGAAAGTTAATACTAAATCCTGCAACAAGTATTGGAAATATGTACGACCATTTTCTTTTCAAAAATCTTTATCAAGGGCTATCTTCATGTATGCAATGGTGTAACAAGTTTTCAATTCAAATGTTTCTTTTTTAATCATTGATTACCGTGGGAAAGAATTTCCGTTCGCACAAAAAAGTTTCGTACAAGTTGGTTTCAAGCAATAAATAGTTTTTGTAATAATTTCCGGATAATACAATTTTAGTTCCAAAAACTCTAAATACCTAATTATAAAATCTATTATTTTTTTAAAGCCTCATCATTAAAAATTTTTAATAATAATAATAACATTATATTTATAGAGACTTAACTTTGATTATTGCACGGATTCTTAAATCAACTGATCAACGTCTTTCACCGGAAAGTCGTGACGACCAAAGTAAACCAAAAACTTGACTTAAATTCCAGCCGAGCAACGAGAACCCCTGGCCCCACCCCTCCCTCCCCTAACATTTCTCAACACTCTTACCACCAATTAACGTCTCAGTGACCAGCCCCGGGCAGCGTCTGGTATGCCCCCCCCCCAATCACCACCCAAGGCGAGTCATCAACAAGACAACAATTTTGGAGTCGTGGCTGAGTATAACGTCAACGACAAATCCCACCATAGGCGTCAGTAGATATTTTTTGTAAGAGGCCAGGTGGTGATGATTATATTTTTTTTTAGCTGATCGATCCTCCCTCCCCCCCCCCACCAATCCCACCCCTGACCCCCATTCAAACATTCTTTCTCTCGCTGATAATTGAAGAAGAAAATAAATTTTAAAAATTTAAAATGTAAAACAAGTACTATGATGTAATATGACTAAAAAGTGGGCGGGCGCTTTTTAGGCGTTTGGCTAAAATGATTAGGGTTTACAAATGACGAGTAAGAAAATGATTGAATTGACTTAGTTAAGCCTGAGAAGCACCCACCCCACGTTTTTAGTCATATTATATCATTGTACTTATTTTAAATTTTAAACATTAATTTTCTTCTTTTTAGTCCGCTTATAAAAACGTGGTTTTTAAAAATCTTTTTTTTTACTTCTATTTATTATTTTATTTTATTAAAAATCCTTTTAACAGATGGAGAATCAGTTGATATACAATTTCTAATGAAATATCAAGGGTGTATTCTCTTATGATAAAATATTTAGAACCTTTGGAAGTTTTGAAATTCATAACAAAAATTAAATATGCTTTAAACTTCAGCGTTGCTCTAGGAATTTTAGTTACTTTCCGATCCGGGGAAAGTAATTTTTCCAAACTAAAAATAATTAAGAACTATTTTGAAAAAAAAACATCTCAAAAAGATTACCAAACCTGGCTATACTAGCAGTTGAGTATGAACTCAGTAATAACTTACAATGTTTAAATTAATTAGTCTCTGACCTAAAAGTTCCTTTAAACAAACTCATGTTAAGTTTTTTTAATGAATACTTTTTTTGTACAATCTAATTAAAGTATTTGTGTTAATTACTGTGATAAAGTTTAAGTTAAAGTGATTTTCTTTTGGATGTTCGCTTAAAAATATAAAAAGCCTTATCCCTTCTAAGAATACATAAATTGTTATAACAACATGGGGGCGCAATTTTTCACGTTTGCACGGAGTGGTTCAAAGGCTAAGTCCGGCCCTGCTTGGTGCTATAGACCAGGGGTCTCCAAACTACGGCCCGCGGGCCAGATGCGGCCCGCGAGGCCCTCTCATCCGGCCCCTGGCGACCTTTTAATCTCCAAAAAAAGATACTAACTACCTGTAGTTTACCATAAAACTTAATCATTGAGGGTTAGTTGTCGGCCTCAAAACTGCTGTTAGACAGTTAATGCGGCCCTCAGGCTGAAAAGTTTGGAGACCCCTGCACTATAGACTATAGAGGAAACATATTGGTGCTATGAAGGAAATGTCTTAGTCTTAGTGCTATAGATAAACCTCTTAATGCTATATAGAAGACACCTCTTAGCGGTATATAGAGCAAACCTGCTGGGGATATATTATATAGGATACCTTTGATGCTATTGAGGGAAACCTCATTGTGCTATATGGAAGAAGTAACGGTGCTATACAAAAGGGCTCATGGTGTCAAGAAGAGAACTTGGTGTGTGCTATGGAATATGACTTCAAGTGTTACATCAGCTCATGGTGCTATGGTAGACAGCTCATGGTGCTATGGTAGACAGCTCATGGTGACTTATAATGTGTACTTATCAACGTGTTAATACTGTGTACTTATCAACGTGGTAATAATGACACATTAAGTGCTCGTACATAGGGAATTACATAATGTTGGCTAATTATTGCTTCTGAAAAAGCGTGTGTGTAGGGGCGGGGGTGGGGGTTCCTCCATAACGTCAGCTGTTAAAATTTCAGGATAGTATACAGTATTTTGACACAATATCGAATATAGAATATTTTAAAGCAGTGCTTCTCAAACTTTTTAGCATGGCGGACCGGCAGTAATTTTTTCCATTGCACCAGGGACTATTTTCCCTGCACTGACAATTTTTTCTGTCCTTTTTTTTGAGAACATCTGCGGACCGGCACCGGTTCGTGGAGCACCACTTTGAGAAGCACTGTTTTAAAGGTCTGAACTTTGATGGTGAGAAAAAAACCATTCCATTCGGATGTGGAACACTTAACAACCAGGAAAATCCAACACACTATCAACATACACATTCTTAATAGAATTGAAAGACTAGACATGAACAACAAATAAGCGTAGGACGCAATAATATATAGTATAGTATAGTAGGAGCGTATGTGATATATGTGACATTTTTTAAGGAAATGGGTGAAGCTCTGATGGCTAGAGCTATGATGGTCAGAACTACGAAGGGAAGAATTTTGGTGGTCGGATCAATGATGGTAGGAACTTTGATGGATGTAATATTATCAGCTGAGGCTGGCGTTGAATTTACGGAACATGTATATTGTTTCGTTTATTTGATGACTGAAGATGTCAACTTTTATTTGACACCATTTAATTGTTGGTATAATTACTAGAATTATCATTACTGATACAATTTTGTAGACTATGTGTTTTTGATGTTGTTTGTTTAAATTATGTAAACACTTAAATCTGCGGTTTGATGCGTTTATTGGCTCAATGAGATCGGTCTTCTGTATTGTTTCTACATCACTTAAATCTGCGGTTTGATGCGTTTATTGGCTCAATGAGATCGGTCTTCTGTATTGTTTCTACATCACTTAAATCTGCGGTTTGATGCGTTTATTGGCTCAATGAGATCGGTCTTATGTATTGTTTACAAATTGAATATTTATGACGCTTTAAAAGAACAATCTCCAAAGAATTCTACATTCGAAGTCTGCGGGTTGTGTCCGCTTTCAAATCATCTTTTTTTGTTTTTTAAATGAAATGAAAACTAAACGAAATGTTCCTATGGCATTTTTCAATTAATTATTTGTTTTTACTATTCTATAATTTGTAGCTACCTAAAACAATTTCTGAAACGGTTCATTAAGTTCATTTCTTATTTTTAGACTTACAGTTGGTAATATTTCTAACCACAGGTACATATTAATCCTAATATAAAAAAAAATTTTTTACACCACCAACAAGAACATGCATCGACTGACCAAACCAAGAGGCTACTGTAAAAAATTTGATGAACTAACATGGAGGGAAAAGCGTACTTGGCAATGGTCAGTAGTGTTAAAACACAACTACTGCAAGCCAGTTACTTCAGTTGCCGCAGTTGTAACAGCGGTTACACTAAGTCTACCGTGTGTGTGTGCGTGGAATTTAGAGACCAGCCATTGACCTCAGGCCGGCCGAAGTGTGTATGTGTTACAGCCAGGGTGTAAGTAGGTTTGCATTGGGGGGGGAGAAGTTTTACAGAAGGGCGGGGGAGGGGATGGCTGCTGTTGGGAGTGTGGGGCGGTGAAGGAGGGAGGGACAGCGTACAGGGCAGGTTTAGCCACGCCACGGCCGGCAAATCGGACCGGCCTGGCCTCATTTCGAGGTCACGCGAGTTCAGCGCAGTTAAGTCTCTCACCACGTGACCACTGAGGGGCCCCCCTCCACTGCCCGAGCGTCAGTTTGCGATCTGTCAGTATGTGTGCCATACCCTGCCCAGGTTATCTAAGCTCGGCGCCCTGGCTGCGACGTCATCGGTGTTAACTGGATCTGGTCGTGTGATGTCATCAGGCGACGACTACCACCACCACCACCAGTGATTGTGATTGTGATTGTGTCTGAGCCCTAGACGTTTCTGTGGTGTCATCTTCCAAAAGAAAGGAAACAATATCTTAGATCTATTCTTCTCGATGTTCGCGGATTAACCACAGTCCATTCATTAGTAAAGCGAGGCTGTATTCTGAGCTTAAGTCCGTAAGACTGACATTGTGTTCAGAGGTCGAAGAGGGGACTACATTCCGCACAGATGAGTTTACGCATATCAGCTTCGTGTAACAGACGGACAGACCTTGGTAGGTGATTTCACTTGACTTGTTAATATATAATATGTAGTGGAATATCTTATGCTAACGACTAGTCTACTCCGACCAGATGACGATACTATATAAAGTGTTTAAGTCATTTGAGCTACACTGATTTGTAGAATTTAAAAAAATTATAGTTGACAACATTAAAGTATATTTGAAACTGTTAAACTTTAATTGTAGAATATATAAACTAGGGGTGTGCGGATTTCGGCTCCGGCAAATTCGTAATCCAGCAATTTTTCAAATCCGGCTCCGGCAGGACTTCACTACATAAATCCGGCTGACCGTTAGAACCATAATTTATATTTATTCATAATTACTCCGGCTCCGGCAAATCCGGAATGCGGCCATTTTTACAAATCTTTATCCGGCTCCGGCTGGATTTCACTTCATAAATCCGTCCGGAGCCGGATTTCAAACATTGGAATCCGGTACTTCCCTAATATAAACCTTAATTAAGAATGCCCGGCTTTAACTTTTTGATGTGTTAATGACTGTGACGTATCGCATGATGTAATCCGTGTGGGTTTCTGAAATTCATGTTATGGTAATGAAGTAGATCTGTAATTAAAGTGTAACTCTCGTTGACAAACAAAATAGACAATCACACAAAGAATTTCTTGTGGAATCCACCCCCACACCCACACACAATTTACATACAAGTTTTCCACCCCCTCCCCTTGTGAGCACTTGGCCGTATAATTATGGCTACGTTTTCCTCTCTGCACCCAGTCACACACGAACATTTTCAGTGCGAAAAGCGAGGTAGTATAATAAAAAAAGTTTAAGCATGCGGAGTCCCAATCAGTAAAAACTAAGTCCATCCATTAATTATACGCACTGTTGGAGAGGACGGTGGTTTACTTTGTGGGCTTTGCGTGTTGATGTGTATAACCGCGGTGCGTGGGGGAGTGGGGTGAGGAGAGAGGACGGTCTGCACTTAGGTATGTTTTCATGTTATGTTAGATTATGATTATTTTATTTCCACTTCACTACGTGTCAAATGAGAGGAAAGAGAAAAACACTATTTGATATTTCTTCTATTTGAATTACAGCTCTTCAATCACTCCAAAGGAGAATCCGTTGATTTGACTTCGTTTCTTTGTATTTCTCGTTAAAATGATGGATGCATTACAATTTACAATGTATTGTGTCATATATGGGAGGGTGGGGTAAGAGGCGCGCATGCATAAGGTGGTGGTGGGGGGGGGGAGCCACACAAGAACACACCAAAAATCGTGAACAACACCACGCACCGCCAAAATGGATATCAAATGTTGTTTAATATGCAACTTTTTCCATGAGTCAAATTTATGTATGGTTCTTTATATACTCATATGATTTATGTATGGTTCTTTATATACTCATATGATTTATGTATGGTTCTTTATATACTCATATGATTTATGTATGGTTCTTTATAATTTATATACTCATATGATTTAAGTCAACCTAGCAATTAGCGGAAACAAAATGTCTGCTTCCTTTATAATAGTTTACCCTTATTTTTTTGTTGGCGATCATTTATAAACACGTTAATGAAATTTCGCCAATAGAGATGCGTGCAGGGCATCCTCCCCCCCCTCCCCCCACCATCTTTGTCCTTTATGAACGATAACCTACCGTGCGTCAGCGACTCCAAATGATAGCACACTTATAATAGTATATTTTTTTTATTTGTTATCCTATTTCTGTCAACAAAAGCAAATCGCTCTCATAGATTTACAAGAGTAGCTTTTCCACCGAGCCCCATTCGTGTAATAAGAGAAATTTATAAATTATGTTAACTGTATATCAAGCTATAAATTTATAATACACCTCATAAATATATTACGAACATGATTTTACTGGTCCTATGGGTCAATAATACTCCGATTCATTCCATGACTTTACATAATTGTTCATGGATTACTCATTATAAGTCATCGTAATGCTCATAAAGTCATGGTTCGTGATTTAATTAACTCTTTGTGTGCTTACAGTGACAGGCGAATTTCAGGAAATAGTCAGCTTTTCGAGATTCGTGAAATATGAAGATGAGTCTGAAAAATACGGTACCTGTACTTTATTTAACAGATGTTGTTCAGAAGATAAATAAATTTATTTAGTGACATTTTCGTTTCCTTTTGTTATGCTCATAACTTGTGTCACGTGATGATGTAGAAAATATTTTCTATAATAACTAGCTACCCCTCTGATAGCCGCTCACGAAACTGGTCATTGTGCGATCGTCTGCCCGCGGGATGGTTATAATAATGCGGCCCTGCGGCCATTGCGGCTTATCCCTAACGCGACAATAAGGACGAGCGACTTTGATCTTCATGCGTCCTGCGCTCAAGTCCGTCCTTAGCTCGGACATTGTAGGACGAAGACTTGTTGGCTACAGTGGGAGTATCTTACAGGAGTTATCAATGATACTATCAATGATACTCCCCATCAAGGCACGGGAACAAAGGGCTTGGACACTGGTCACTGGCTATTTAAATGACCACGCATGTTAAATCCAGTGTATTTGATTAGAGCATTTTGTATAAGTACGAATTAGAAGGATCAGCACCCGTTGAACGTCTCAATAAGCAGATATGTTCCCGTGGTTGTGAGAATTCTATCACACGTGGTTTAAATTTAAATATTTATGGCGAATTTCATGCACTTTCAATTATTTATTTTCTATAAATTTCTGAATCCAATACAAATTAGTGGAAATTAACCCGAAATTCTTGAAATTATCAGTAATGAACAAATATATATTGAGAAAATAGAAGTGCCACTGAGTTCTATTTAGTTGTCATATCTCATCGAATGACGTTTCTGGGATATCTACAACGAAATAAAGTTGTTGTTTTTTTTCTCTTCTAATAATATATCCTGAAGTTCATAACAAATTATTGTTGTTATTTAAAAAAAAATTAAATAGCTCTGCAACAAAATACACATTTGTAAAGAAGGCAGGCAATTCAAATAATTTACTGGTAGTTTCAATCTACATTTTTCTTTTTAAGGTCGACTTTGTAATGTATTTATTTTTCCAGGGTTTACGGTACGTCAATATTTCTTGAACATAAAACACGGCGAAACGATCGCCGAGTTCACATGCAAGGAAATGGTGAGAGACAAATAGGAGTGGAGGAAAGTAGGGGGGGGGGCGAGTGAGAGAGAGACAGAAGAAAGTGAACAAGCACCCCCACCACTACCCCCAGCACCCTCCTGGTACATAACTGCTACTAAAGTAATATTTTATCCGTCATTCACGTATCTCAGTGGTTCTCAGTTGTGTAATTGACTTCACTGACATGAATCCGCCCAAATTATTTTAGTTGATGCATCCCTCGTAATAATATAATAAATTCATCTTATTAAATATTCATGGTATTTTGTCTGAGAAGTGAATTTTTAATTATTTTAATTATCATAAATTGTGTGGCTATAAGTATTTCTTTGAGAGAACCGCTGTGCTATGTTCATTCATGTAACGTGACCTATTTAGACACGGCCGTGAAATAAAAAAAATAAGGTCAAGTTTTCTTCTTTCTCTCTCTCTCTCTTGTTTTTCTCCCGTACACCGTCACCGCTGGCTTGCCGCTTCTGCCAGCGTATAAACCAGAGGGCCTGTAGGTTCTGAGCAACAGTCCTGTTGGAAAACGCCAGCAGAATACGCCGGACTGATCTGTTTGACATGCGCGAATTTAAAATGATCCAGCAGTTTGCTTTTAAAAAAATATATATTATATATACTATATACATAATATATACATAATAAATACCATATATACCAAATAATTTACCGTATCGCTCTATTCACGTTTAAATGATTAATACTGGGGCCTCAGAATGTTAGAGGACCGAAGATCGTTGACGTTATAAAAAGATGTTGTGATGTTATGAAATAGATCGAATAACAATTTGAATAGTTTTGGAGAAGAAAAAAAAGAAACAGTGTGTTCTGGATCTGCTATTGATGTTTGGAGAGTGACGTCATTGACACCGTTAAGTTCATCATCCATTATTTTATCGTGTAGTTGGGAATCACCTAAACCAGGTAGGCCAGCTGTTGACATTGTTTTATTCACTTTCCTCATTATTGCACAATTTTTGTTGTTGGTGTTTATTTATGCAGCTATAGCGATCCAAGCCTCTTGACTTGTCTCTGCGCTGATGGATGATTTGATGACACGTTTTCTTTACTCACTTGCACAATTTTTGGTTTGCATGACTGCAATCCTGGTCTCGAGGGTTTGACAAATTGCATCGGGGGGATTAACGGAGTAGATGTGGTTTTAATATTCAAATTGTTTGGTGTTTGGTTTGCATGTTCGTGGTGGTGGTCGGTGTTCCACTATAATGGTTGTTTTAATTTTTTTAAATAATTAAATTATAGTTTGTTTTTAGTTTCGAGTTAAAGTCTAAAAGTTACGTAAACTACTGGGGCAAGCACATCCTCGTGTCCTTTGAGTAAATATAAAGCTACTAGCTGACCCGCGGCGTAGCATACGCCGCTAATGATTTAGTGACGGGTGAAGACTTCCTGAAAGACACGGTTGTCAAAATGGGGTGGGTTTGGGAAAACGACTGTGAGTGAATGAAAAGAAGGAACTCCGGAGAGACCCGCGGCGTATCACCCGTAAAAAATGACGGAAGTGTTCAGCTGAAATCTATTTATTTTGAAAAAATGCACTTTTTCAAAATCCCAACTAACTTGTCCTTGTTTGATCAATACGAAATATTAAACTTTCTGAAATGTACACAATGTATTTTATAACTTTTTACATTGTTCCCTTTTTTAAAAATTAAAATATCAGCGAAAACAATGACGTCATATAATTTTTTTTACAGCGCATATTTAATTTGCACACCTTTTGATGCATTGGCGCAGTAATTTGGCGCGCTGCTTTCTAAAATTAGTATCTGTTGAACATACTTGCAGCTTGGTGTCTCGCAGGTTCCGACCACGAAGAGAATTATATATATAGATTGCTAAGAAAAGCGGCATCGGGCACTATTTTAAGACACGACTCTCTCTGTTTCTCTCTCTCTCTCTCTCCCTCAATCCCGCCCCCTCTCTCCCCTCCCCACTCCAGCTTGATACACCCAGATGCTATTACTAAGTATATATAAGTCTTCAATGATAAATTTGTTAGGAACCTTCGCCCGGGTTTGAACGACACACAAGTACAGTGTAATGGGGACGACACACAAGTACAGTGTAATGGGGACGACACACAAGTACAGTGTAATGGGGCGTGTATTGTTGAACGACACACAAGTACAGTGTAATGGGGCGTGTATTGTTGAACGACACACAAGTACAGTGTAATGGGGCGTGTATTGTTGAACGACACACAAGTACAGTGTAATGGGGCGTGTATTGTTGAACGACACACAAGTACAGTGTAATGGGGCGTGTATTGTTGAACGACACACAAGTACAGTGTAATGGGGCGTGTATTGTTGAACGACACACAAGTACAGTGTAATGGGGCGTGTATTGTTGAACGACACACAAGTACAGTGTAATGGGGACGACACAAGTACAGTGTAATGGGGCGTGTATTGTTGAACGACACACAAGTACAGTGTAATGGGGACGACACACAAGTACAGTGTAATGGGGCGTGTATTGTTGAACGACACACAAGTACAGTGTAATGGGGACGACACACAAGTACAGTGTAATGGGGACGACACACAAGTACAGTGTAATGGGGCGTGTATCGCTGCGTTATTTTAATGATATCTCTCCTTAAAAAAGAAACAACAGGGCATTGCAGAGAATTCAAGACGCAATATTAGAGAAACAGCTGTTTTCATATATTGAAACATAAACGCTTTCCTGGGTTCAACCATGGCCAATTATATACTCGAGGACCGTATTGATCTATTAGCTAATTTAAATTTAAAATAGGAAATAGGATAGTGTTGCCATGTGAAATATCCACAGTTGAAATTAAGGTTAAAAAAAATAATTTATAAATTTTTTTTAAAAAATTTAAAATAACGAATCCTGTTTCCTAGACAACACGGATTCGTTTACTATCGCCACGGCCTGGTGGTTAATTTTAATACAATATCACATATGTGGAAGTTCTGATGTGTTAATAAGTGATATACGATCCTTCTGATTAATTTAGTAATGGCAGGGCGCACGTACACATTACATGTTATGACATGTCGTACATCCGTTTAGTCGGGCATCATCATTTAGTTATACCCCGGCAGATGTCACATGGGGGAAATGGTGTTGAAACTCGAGGACAATTAAATACAACACGATCGTCGTTCGTTAATTGAGATATTAGGGTTGTATTTTTTTATATTAAAATGAGCCTTAAATGCATGACCAGTTTAATATCAAATTTCCCACAACGGTTTGAGAACTGCCATCAGTAACTTGATAGCATGTAAATGACAATGTAGTCATGGTGACCTCCCTTTGACCCGCGCACTGTAATGACGTAACTCATCCCCCCCCCCAACCGGTTCCCCGCCAAATCGGTTTACATTGAACTTTTTCCCAATGACGTCCGTAACCTTTTATCACGGTCAACTCGGTAGACAGCGATTGGACTTTTCCTCTGTTTAAAGTATAAAAATAGATTGTGCTATATCTGGTCGACATTTCCAGCTCAATTTCTCTAGCTCAGGTTACAGATTTGCTGTATGTATGAAACGAAACAAAAAAGTGGAGCAACTTTTAAATGAAACGAAACAAAAAAGTGGAGCAATTTTTTTTAATAAATGATGTAATAAATAAGAACCGAGCTGTTTGTTTAACCGAGTCCACGACTTTGTAACTAAAAACGTGTATCTGGTGTCCATAGACAAACTTTGGTGGGTCGGGGTAACGGGTTAAATTTTGGTGGGTGGGTGGGTCAAGTGAGCCGGTGTACCAGGTTAAACTTTGGTGGGTGGGTGGGTTGAGTGGGTCGGTGTACCAGGTTAAACTTTGGTGGGTGGGTGGGTCGAGTGGGTCGGTGTAACAGGTTAAACTTTGGTGGGTGGTGGGTCGGTGGGTCGATGTACCGGGTTAAACTTTGGTGGGGGGGGTGGGTCGATGTACCTGGTTAAACTTTGGTGGGGGTGGGTCGGTGGGTCGATGTACCGGGTTATGCTATGTCCACAACTGAAGAAACTAATACCTGATAGCAGACGTGACCTGCATTTGAGCACAAGGTCGGCCCTGAGTGGGGGGGGGGAAATTTGAACTCTTATTTGTTCCCTTGGAAACCAGGGAGGGAACTCTCGCCGCTGGTTGAATATTTAACTGGAAAACTTTAACGACTGGTCTGAAGAACATTTGGACGTGCATTTGAAACAGAACTGGGCACTGGTCAGTACCTATCATCCACAACGCTGAGACGAGTATAAATTATTTTGTTTCTCAGCCCAATTGTCGGAATATTTTAACGTTTTAATAACCAGCTTCTTCGTTGAGTTTTTCCCAGAGCTAAAAAAAAACAGCATTGAATTTTTTCATTAAAGGGGGACTCTCGTAACAACCCATGCCAATACCCCATACCTCACTCCCATACACCATGACCATACCCCAGCTCATTGCCATACACCATACCCATACCCATTCCCATACACCATGACCATACCCCAGCTCATTGCCATACACCATATCCCATACCTCATTCCCATACACCATACCTCATTACCATACACCATACCCCAGCTCATTACCCCACAATCCAGCTTCACACCCAATACAACTTCACCCATTACCCCTACCCCAAAAAGTACCTAAATTATTACATTAAGACGGATTAACATATTAAATATAAATTACGAAAGGCAAGAATAATCTGGAGAGTTTTAATACGAAAACAAAAAAATTCTGACTAATCATAATCTTTACAAATATTTTTTTTAAATTTATATATCCATCGGCGATCGAGATCGAGCAGAGTGGCACATAATGACAAATTCCAATATTTCGGGGGTAAATGAGAGAGAAACCGAAAGGACAATTTGCGAGGGATTATGACGGATCGAGGCAGCGCTGTTACCGGGAAATCCCGAGCTGATGTGAGTGATGAAGTCAGCCACAACATGCGTTCATGTTGAGTAATCCTGCACTATTCCCCTGCTGCATTCTAGGCCAGCGTCCAATCGTGTGCCCGTGTTTTTCCTCTCAAAATCAATTTGCCCCGGCCGCACTGAACTTTTACAGCGAGAAACGTACACATTATTTTTTTTTCTAAAAGGGACATGATTCAGATTCAACTAGCGGTGAGAGTTCTCTTCCCCCCCCCCTTTTTCCCCTGGTTTGCAAGGGGAACAAACAAGAGTTCAGGTCCGACCACTCTCACTCGCCTGCTGTTCACTCATTACATCATCGCAGGCGTTTCGTTCCCGCTCCTTGTTACATAATGACCTGCTTCCACCCTCCCCTACTGTCCCAGTTACTCCACCGCTCCCTCCCCTCTCTATCTCGCCCTCAATGTCGCTGCCGTGGTCACGGGGTGACTGGCGGAATTGCGCAACAAGTTTTCTCCCCCTGTCGTCTCGTAACGGCGCGGCTCTGACGTCACGCGACCGGCTGATAATAACAACAGGGCCGTTTGAACGTCTGCCGTGCTCCACGCTAGGCAAAAATATTGGCGGGGACGCAATTACTGTGATCACAAGTTACACGTTTTTCAATGGAAGAGAATACACTAACTTTAACTTAAGAAAGCAAAGTCGCAATTTTTATTGATTCTTTATGGTAACCGGGAAGATAAGGCTTGGTATGTATCATGCTGATTAATTGCTTGTTTAATTTAATTTTTTAAATATCTTTTTTCCCCTTAATTATTGATTTAAACGATGATATGGTAGTTTCTTAAAGGCTTTTTTTTTGGTTTAATTTAAGTGTAAGAATTTAAAGCGTACTGAAGTGATTCATTGCTAGCCAATCACAGTTCACTCGTGAAGGTGTTGTGTTATCGCCATTTATCGTCCTCTCATAATTTGTCATTGCTGTGCAATGTGCAATGTGCCCTCTTACATACATTGTTACATATCAAGAGGTATTGGCTCCAACAAGTGGAGCCACAACTGTTCATTTAAGTCATTGCGCTATCAGTTAACAATTTATTTTCCAATACACATAGTTACTTACATAGTTACTTACATAGTTACTTACATAGCGCTATGAAACCAACTACTTTGACTACATGCTTCGTTACAACTGATTACGTGATACAACAAATATTGGAATGACATAATCGAAGGCTGTTACATCAGATTTTTGTCTTGGCAATAGTGAAACATCAGTGAAGCATTAGTGAAGCAAAATAAATCAGGTCAAAAAATGAAATTATATAGTTTTAAATATAAGTGAAGACACCGAGAAGTTTTACCTATAACAAACTGGGGCGGAAAAAAATTAAATACGCTAATTGTGTATTAAGTTAGTGAAATGTTGTTTCACTCTTATATCAAAGTCATGTGCTTAACATGGAGATTGATTCACTGTTACACGTATAAAATAACATGTTTAACATTAAGGCTATTACAAATATGATTTCAAATGTTTAAGATGAAGTAACGTGTTTTTCTTCCCCCTTCACATCACAGAGTCATGCTAGCGTGCGACTCACCTGTCAACGGTTTCAACAGTCGTGGCAGCCAGTCATTCACCAGGTATTTCAGGTGAGTCATTCCGTGCATTCAGGTGTTGTGCTTGATAGGGTCTTCAGAGCTACTCACAGACCTGTCTCCCCCCACCCCCTCCTCCCCACGTCCCATCCACATACATGGTGACCCGTCAAAACGGCCTCGACATAACGGCCCTAGACAAATTGTTAACATTTTTCAACAAAAACTTTAAAATATTTTTCATTTAAAGCTTATGTCAACTTTTTCACCCTTAAAGAAAGTGGTAAAATTGTAAAATTATATCTTGTGATGTTATTATATTGTTTCTTGTCAACAAATAGCCGCGGTTTGTACCATTTCGCGTAAAGGCTGTTAAATGCACTATTGTGATGTCATTATTATTGTTTATTATTAGCTAAACCTGACACTGAATAAGTGAGTAAAAATACGAATTTAATATGGAGCCGTGTGGTGGCTTTAATTTAAGACAGGTTAACAAATGTTGGGACTAAAACAGTTGTTTATAACAGTGTTTTATTTAACAACAACGGAGGAACATTCTTTCCTACGTTCACTTCTGTTTATTCCCGCACCAAAACGTCACTCTCTCTCCCTACTTCCTTACTTAGTGCATCTCGGTGCGGTGCACATGGTGCGGCGCTGTGTGGGTGTGCACACTACCACATTCACCCCAGGCCTTTGAATTCCAGCGCCCTCGCTGGTAAAATTTACAAATGACCTGGTGCGGTGCACATGGTGCGGCGCCCAGTGGACTGCCACAAATATTTGATTGGACATTTAATTTTAGTTCATCTATTAGTCCGGGGCCGTTTTGTCCCGATCCGTTTTGTCCCGATCCGTTTTGTCCCGATCCGTTTTGTCCCGATCCGTTTTGTCCATGAACCCCACATAAATACGTCACCCACAAGGCAAAATTATTTACATGTACCAATAAATTTAACACTTGCACGGAAACATTGCATTTAGATGTACCTGATTTATTTCTGTTTAACTCACATGCTCCCAACCCCCCTTCCTCCACCACCACCGCCCAATTACCCAACTCATCACTCAGGTCTGTGGTCTGTAGTCTACTCACATGCATGCCTTACACCCCCGTCAGACCCATCTCCCACATAAGTTACCAATAGCCTTTAACATTGCATTCAACGGTAACATTTTTCGTCAGGTACACATTCTTTTATGTCATCAAATTTTCAACCGCTCTACCCATTTCTCGTTACATCTCACTATTGGCCCATCAATGATCAGTACAAAAATCAACAGTCGTAATAATGTTAACTTTTTATGGTGTAATCTAACCTTTGCTGTGTTCAAAAAACATGTCTTGTGTTATAGTTCAAGAAAAAATGAAACATTCAAAATTGACCTTGCGTTAGAATAATTTTTTTAATAATAAAATTGGATGTTGCATTTAAAAAAAAACAGTTACTGACGAAATGAAGAGTAAAACATGTCAATGTTACGATTGAGTTCATTGAGTACACGTAATTTGTTGAACCGCTTAAAAAAAATAATTTGAAATACTAAAAATAAACACACAAAAAAAGAGTATTTAAGCTTATCGGACGTTTTGAAAAAGAAAAAAAAAGGGCATTGAGATTTGAGAGCTCAACGTGATCTCTAAACGTCATCTTCTTGTCATGCGCATCCTGACACGCAGAGTGCTATATTTAGATTAGGTTTAAATGCAGTTGGCGTGATACTCTCTTATCTGTATGGGGAAAAAAAACTGACAAAAGATTTTGGTGTTATATCTGATCATAAATATAATTTTAAAAAAATAATAAAGACAATGAAAAAGTATACGTTTACACAAACATTACAAGATGCTATCGTCAAAATTAAACTAGTTTTCGATAGCTAATTCTTATTGTTAATTTTATTTTATTTTTTAATTATTTTTTTTAATTATTATTATTTTTAAATATTTTTTTTTAAAGTTTCGTGTATTTTTCACTGACATTCCTGTTACCCAACGATAATTGTGGACATGTTTCTCCCATGACACCCTCAAACGATTGCTGTTAGGACGCCATTAAATAATGTAATACACAAAGGGCGACACCCGATCTGATTCAGTCTCTCCACAAACAGTTTCTCTACTCCACAAACAGTTTCTATACTCCACAAACAGTTTCTCTACTCCACAAACAGTTTCTCTACTCCACAAACAGTTTCTCTACTCCACAAACAGTTTCTCTACCGCCCCTCACCCCTTTTCACACACCCTTTTTAATAACGATAACATTTTCCAATTCTCTGGTCGTGATAATATTATTACCAATCAAAATCAAGCGGTTATATAAACAGGTAGGAATTTTTTTCCCGCTTCAACAAACTGTTGACCTCATAACATCATTCTATGTTATATCTTCACAATCCAATAATCTCCTGAATTATTTTTTTAAATACAGGTATGTTTTTTTTTATTGTTATTTAAAAAAAAATCTGGGTGTCTTTGTTCCATTCCTTGGGTCAAGGTTCTGTAAAGATAGGTGGGGTTTTCCAGTGCTACGCGCACACATCTGTAAGTGGCATTAACATATTATATTTGTAAATATCTTCCTAGACGTGAATTAGTGTGTGAGTTAATGCACGAATGTGCGTGTGTGTGTGTGTGTGTTTTCCTTACATGTCGGAACATAAACCTAACATACATATATGTATATAACGTCATGACTTCATCACTGGATTCAATCATCTATATTTATATATGTATTTCTTTTGCTACAAGCATGTGCTACTAACCCGCGTTAGTAAACAAAGGAAGTTGAAAAGGGTTAAAGGGCGTAATTTCTTTTTTTTCCACATTAAGAATTGTTGAGAGTGGGATAGGAAAGTTTAATGGATATGTGGTAAGGGGAGAGGGGGCGGTGGCCACACACAAAAACCGCGAGGTTGAAATTTTGTAGGTCAGTTCAAGGAAATGTAATGCTAAAGTTAGCATGGATTGCACAAGTCAAGGTCTCACCACTAAACAAATGTTTACCCTGTAACAGGAGAAGGTATTTTTTCAACCTGGTTCCCCCCCCCTCCCCGGAACCCCACCCCCTCTCCCCCACGCCTACCCAAAAGGATGTCAGGTATTTTCAAGATTTAAATTTAATTGAAAGAAATGACAACAGCATCAGACGGGATAACGTGTTCATTGTTTATCTCGGCAGATTCATACTTCGATGATTAAAAGAAATTCCAGCTTTCTTTATTTTCAACCAGATAACTCAATATACAGGGGAAATAATCTGTAAAAATCAAAGAGTTACAGGACATAACTTCTGTGTATTCTTTGAATCTGGGAGATCTGAAAGAAAATATTCCAAAAGTCCTGAAAAATATTTTTAAAAAACAACGAAAAGTTTTTCGCCACACTTTTCTTGGAGAGTTGATTTCATTTTGCCATTGACTCATCCTCCTAACCTTTCACAACACCTGCTCGAGACCTTAAACGAAACAAAAAGATTTCAAGTTTAATTATAATTTATAATGACAATGTATACACTTGAGTGGTCCTGGCACTTTCAAATAAAGCCGTGTTTTTTGGTATTTTGTTCCGCCTCAATGGAGATATCCTCTCTGTAACCACAGCCAAGCCAAGAGCCGTGCCCAACAGCAGTTTATCTGTTGTTGTTTTTTAATGTACTTTTGTTTACTTAAATATCAACGCGTTCACCAGATGCAGCAGTTATGCAACGCGTGTCAGTTACAGTACAGCATGTGTTACAGCATGTGTTACGGTATGTGTTACAGCATGTGTTACGGTATGTGTTACACAACCACTGTCTTGATATCTAAACGTCTTTTTTATTTTAAAAAAATGCTACCCGAGTAAATGACAGGACTAGCTTGTTTCTACAATATCTTTTTTACTGTCTTCCACTTTAGTTCAGATAGCGAATTCAAAGAGTTTTCTTTTTATTAACTTTTTAAAATCATTGATGGATCATATTCAATTATCTCCTGGCCAGCCCCACCCTCTTCACTACCACACGTCTTTTTTAAATCTCTAACCCAAGTCAACGGAGAGTCGGGTTGCCCTTGACCTTAATTGTGCAAGATTCCGTGTGCAGACGACATTTTGCTTGCATAATTCCAAAATTGCGTAAATAGCGATATTTTAGGCCGCGGGATGGCTATTTATAGCCCGGGGCATTGCATAAGAATCCCGGCTTACTGTGACATTGGCCTTGTCTTGGTCGATGGCGATTGACTGTTGGGGCTGGGGGGGGGGAGAGAACCAAGTGGTGGGTAAACTTGGGGGCTGGTGGTCCAACTGAGGAGAGGGGCTTGTCTTTAAAATACTATGGCTGATAATGTTAAACTGTGACTGCAGTTGTGTGATTGCGTAACCCCTGCTGAAAATTATGGCGCGCTTACCTTTCCCAGGATATTTAAACGTGAAGCGCAAAGCATTATTATAAAAGGAAATTGGATAATTTAACTAAATGAGGGGGGGAGGGGGGAGCTAAATTTGGTTTATTTTTTACTAGTCTGGTAAATCTGAATAGGAAGTTGTTATTGTAATTGTACATGTAATTATATTTAGAAAGTAGTTGGTTTTAAAATAGTGGGCGGAGCTCCATAGAGAAGAGAATCCCATTTTGTTAGTAATGATTGGTATGACGTAAGAACGAGCACTGTGGTTTACATCTATTTTCTCTTAAGGTGTGTTTTAAATTGAGGGTTTTTAAAATATTTTTATTTATTTATTTATTTATTTTTTATATAATGAATGGCCTTTAAAAGAAATGGACAAACTGCGGTCCGCGGGCCACATGCGGTCCAAAACGAGTTTTCTGCGGTCGAGAAAACCCTGCATGTTTGTTCTTGAACTGAGGCTGACTTTTGTTTAGGTCCGGTCCTTTGACATTTCACTAACCCACTAATGCGGCCCTCGTCCTGATACGTTTGTCCACATTTGGCGCATAGAATATTAATTTATTTTTAACGCAGTTACTTTTCCCTATTCTGAATTTCAAATTCCATGTCTGTTTTGTTGTGTAGTTGAGAATTTAATTTTAGAAAGGGAAATGACCTTTATGAACTTCTTGGAGTTTGAGGTTTAGATAAAATTGGATGGACGATCTTTGTTTGAATCCATGCAATGCCATAACGACACAATAAGGCAACATTTTTGTTTGTATTAGAAATGTGTTTAAATTGCAAAGAGTGTTAACAGTGTTTTCATGGTGTTTGAGACCATGAGACTGATGGTGATTGAGACCATGAAAGTGATGGTGTTTCAGACCATGAGAGTAATGCTGTGACAACAATGAAAGTGATCATGTTTGGGCGTCGCTGTCATGTGGGTCAGTCTCCTACTGTGACCCATACAACCAGGAGAGGACAATGCAAGGCCTGGACAAAAAAATCTGACCAAGCGATCAACTGACGCCCCGATGCAAAAGTGACCGACTGGACGGTAGTTGTGGACGTTAGTTGCCTCAACTCCGTTTGAATGGTCAGTGTTTGTGTTAGTTTGGTTATGTTTTTCAGTTCATCTCTCTAGAAATGTTTTGGTTTAGTGATTTCAGGGCAGTGTTCGGAAGCCATCGCCTCTATGCAAGCTTATTGCTTTTCAAAAAATATAACAAGATATTTTCCTGGCTGATGAAACTTTGAATAGCAAATGGCTGAAAGAATGTGGAATGAAAATTTCCGGAGTTTGTAATTAATATTTTTCTAAAAACATTAAAATACTTGTGTTTATCTGAATAGTTTGATGGGAGCCTGGGAGCCTGGGAGCCTGTAGCCTGGGAGCCGGGGACTATTCAATAACATAAAGCAGTTTTTTTAAAAAATTATTATTTTTTATTTTTTTTAAAATAAATCAATCAATAATAAAAATGAGGACACTCAGGGCACTGCCATTCAAGCCCATTGAAATCCATCAGGAATAACGAATGACCTTGTATTTTGATTTTTGACCTTCAAACCCGGGGTATTCCAGAAAGCAGGTGGGGTCGCCTGGGTCCATTCACCGGGAGTTATCTTGTCCACTCCCTTGACCATTGTGTGCGTCCACTGCCGTAAGAAGATCCAGACTCACATCTCTCCCCCCTCCGCCCCCCCAACCACACGGTCTCCCCAAACGATCCCCACAAGTTTCCTGGTATTCAAAGGTCCTTGACATGCTTTTTTTTTAACAAGGTCCTCTTTCACCTTGACACGTGACCACGGGCGTTTATGATGAATAATCTTATAATATTATAATTGCCCCTGGGCGATGCACGCGCAAAAGGATTTTTTTTTGGTGGGGGGGGGGTGGCGTTTGAAATTCTAATAACGTGACGGCATGTCCTTTCCGTGACCTGGAAAAAAAGGGGGGGGGGTGGCGCTGGATTGTGGGCGAAAAAAATAATCTAAATTAGTCATGAAGAAGAGAAGGGCAGTCGTGAAACTGGAATAGTTGGGTGATGTAGCCATCGAGGGATATGTTGTCACGTGATATGCCGCCTCGTTAACACCGGCCGGCGCCCAACGCGTGAGCAGAACCAGCGCTCGTGGTACATTCCTCTTTCGTGACATTTGTGTGTGGGGGCGGGGGATTGGAGGATATAAAATTTGGGGTGTGTGTGTGGGGGGGGGGTGTCACATTTGTGGCCAATCGAGGGGCTTGTGGGACACCAGGAAATCGAGACTAACTTAAAATTGAAAAAAAAATTATATAAAAATAAAACAAACCCGAATAGCGTCCACTTTGGGTTTTCCCTCCCCATTCACTGTACACCCGCCCCCCCATTCTCTGTACACCCGCCCCCCCCCTATTCTATGTACACCCGCCGCCTCTTTTCAGTCCATCTTTACACATGACGTGGACCTGCTTTTAATGTCCAGGTTACGGTTCTTGAAGCCAATGGCAGGCAACTATTATGTGCGATTGAGGTGGCGGTAAAGTGGGTAGGGGCGAAGCTCTGTAATAAAAGACCGGGCGCTGACTCGAGCACAATGCTGTTTGTTGTCCTCATCACTTGCGAGGGAGGGTGGAACGAGGGGAGTTTGTGTCGCCCAGGGCCGGGGTCAGGCATGTTGGGCTATGTCCGCCTCAGTAGACAATACTTGTGAGTCTACGGACTATGGAGGAAGGACTTCCGTTTTTAGCGTTCATCCCACATCGGCGACTCCAATGTCAGATCCGGATTGGTAGAAGCACGCACCCATCTCGTTGTGACACTGGTATTGAGGTGGAGAGTAAATGATTGTATATGACCTAATTAGCTGTAACCTCTCCACCACCACCCCAACACAACATTTAAAAAAACAACAACTAAGTTTGGGATAATAGTCTTTACTGTTTACAAAGCTCATCGTTGAGGTCAGGGCCGTTTTAAGGTCTTCGTAGGCTCTAGGCATCCAGATATACGTAGGCCCTAGGCACTCATATATTCGTAGACCCTAGGCACACAGATATTCGTAGTCCCTAGGCACGCAGATATTCGTAGGCCCTAGACACACATATATTCGTAGGCCCTAGGCACACAGATATTCGTAGGCCCTAGACACACAGATATTCGTAGGCCCTAGACACACAGATATTCGTAGGCCCTAGGCACACAGATATTCGTAGGCCCTAGACACACAGATATTCGTAGGCCCTAGGCACACAGATATTCGTAGGCCCTAGACACACAGAAATTCGTAGGCCCTAGGCACACAGATATTCGTAGGCCCTAGACACACAGATATTCGTAGGCCCTAGACACAAATATATTCGTAGGCCCTAGACACACATATATTCGTAGGCCCTGGACACACAGATATTCGTAGGCCCTAGACACACATATATTCGTAGGCCCTAGACACACAGATATTCGTAGGCCCTAGACACACAGATATTCGTAGGTCCTAGACACACATATATTCGTAGACCCTAGGCACTCATATATTCGTAGGCCCTAGACACACATATATTCGTAGGCCCTAGGCACTCATATATTCGTAGGCCCTCTCCAACGTAATATTTCAACTAAACTAACAGTAAACTATTGATGCAGGGAGTGCCATTTAATGACGTCATATCGTGTGACTTTGCCCATGCAAAGAGCGAAAAAATTAACATATACTTTAATACAACTCTTACGTGTTTTGTGTTATACACTTCATTCAAAGTCTGCTATATCTTTTAAAGGGAAGTACTCCATGTAAGTTTCAAATACGTTGTAGGCTCCTCAAATGTTCGTAGACCCCTCAAATGTACGTAGACCCCTCAAATGTTCGTAGACCCCTCAAATGTTCGTAGACCCCTCAAATGTTCGTAGACCCCTCAAATGTTCGTAGACCCCTCAAATGTTCGTAGACCCCTCAAATGTTCGTAGACCCCTCAAATGATCTTAGAACCCTCAAATGTACGTAGACCCCTCAAATGTTCGTAGACCCCTCAAATGTTCGTAGACCCCTCAAATGATCTTAGAACCCTCAAATTTACGTAGACCCCTCAAATGTTCGTAGACCCCTCAAATGTACGTAGACCCCTCAAATGTTCGTAGACCCTTCAAATGTTCGTAGACCCCTCAAATGATCTTAGACCCCTCAAATGTTCGTAGACCCCTCAAATGTTCGTAGACCCCTCAAATGATCTTAGAACCCTCAAATGTACGTAGACCCCTCAAATGTTCGTAGACCCCTCAAATGTACGTAGACCCCTCAAATGTTCGTAGACCCCTCAAATGTTCGTAGACCCCTCAAATGTTCGTAGACCCCTCAAATGTTCGTAGACCCCTCAAATGATCTTAGAACCCTCAAATGTACGTAGACCCCTCAAATGTTCGTAGACCCCTCAAATGTACGTAGTCTCCTGAAAAGTTCATATTTCCTATATCACTGTGCCTAGGAATAAGACGGCTCAGGCTTGATAACATAATGTATTTTAATCTTAGACTTTAATTACTTGTTGGTATCAGTTAAAAGCAACTTAACAAGAAAACCAGTTCTTAACATGGGCAAAGTTCGGATGTAATCAACAGCTCATTATAGCTACCTAAAGCAGGTCGATGTTTGAAATAAACACCAAATAATAGGAAACTCCACTACAATAAAGATAATCTGATTGTATAACAGTCAAACGCAATAGAGCTCACCTGATCATAACTTATCATTATCACAATTGACATTCACATACATATCCTATATAGGTGTACAACATGTCAATAATATTATGTTTATCTATAACTTCATTTATTTAGTCATGTAGCCTAAGGGGTCAATGGCCGTCTCTAGTCGAGATTCGCCGAGGCTTTGCAGTGTGACTTTTATTTTTTTAATGAAACTGCTGTGGTCATGTTTGTGTGTGATTTGATTCTCTGTATCTAACTTTACACTCTCTTTTATTTAAATTATCTTTTACTCAAAATTTCTTCACAGCCTTCTATTAACTGTGGGCACTGGGCACACGATGTTTTGGCGCAGTGAATTAAATCATTCAAAGTTGCGCATTACTCAAAATACATTAATATGCCCGGCGTTTACAATTCTGTACGTGCGCTATATTCTAAATGCAACTTTTTGACCACATTAAGGGTCATTATTCATTCGCGTCCAAGATGATCAAGTAGATTCAGATAGTCTTCTTTGTGCATTTGGTGCGCACGCTAAAACAAGAGCACGACGAAGAAGAACGTTAAAGAGTACACATCATGATGCGCATTAAATGCTAGTAGGGGGGGGGCGAAATTTTAGACGCCCCCTTCCAGAAATAAAGGAAAAAAGCAACAACTAAAAAACACCTGTCTCTAGGTGGACTTAGGCTACTGCACTTCCATTTTTAAAAAAATCTCAACCATGCTTGACAACCCTATACTAGCCACAACCTTAGTATTTAAAAAAAATAAATTAATATTATTTTTTTCGCTAAAGTTATGGACTTTGAACACCTAAATGCGAATTTCTTGTGTTCGTTGCCGATTTAAATCTTGAATTAAAAAAAAATATTCCCGAACCGGTGAAAGATGCGTCATCAACAGAATCCTTTTTATTAACCACGTTTTATTAACTCGCTTTCGTTCCTGTGGATTTGTTTGTTTGTCTGTCCACAATTTTTCAAATCTGCCAACGTAAAATTAAACCACTTCTGATGATCCTAGAGATCTCAAAATTTTACCACAGATAGATCTTGGATGACAATGCATTGTATAAAAATTTCAAATCGATCGAATGTACCGTTATTAAATTATTTAAATTTGTATTTTATCTATATTTTATTATATACTTGCTTTCGTGACTGTCAACTCTGTCTGCCCACAATTTTTCAAATTTTCCAACGTAAAATTAAACCACTTCTCTAGAGAGCTCAAAATTTTACCACAGATAGATCTTGGACGACAATACATTGTATCAAAATTTCAGATCGATCGAATGTACCTTAATTAAATTAATGCATTTCTTAGTTTATCTTTATATGAGCATCTGTACCCGCCTGCCGTAGTTTAATTTCACGTGGCGAGTTCACCCCATGACCTCATCGCTTTGTTATTAAACGTTGGGCGGGCGCTGATGAGGTGTTTGGTAAAATAAATAGAGGTAAAACAATATTTTTAAAAACCACGTTTTTATTAGTGGACTAAAAAGAATTTAAAAAAATAAAGGTAAAAAAGTGATTTTTAAAAACCACGTTTTTATAAGTGGACTAATAAATAAAGGTAAAAAAAATGATTCTTAAAAACCACGTTCTTATTAGTTGGACTAAAAAGAAGAAAATAATTTAAAACTGATAAGTTCAAGTGCTTTTATTTAATATAACTAAAAAGGTGGGGCGGGCGCTTATGAGGTTCAACATATGCGGTTCACTCATTCTCTCACTTATAGATCTCTCTTTTGCCTTCTAAATTAGAAATCTTTAATTTTTATACCAAACACCCGCCCCACGTTTTTAGTCATATTAAATCGAAGTACTTGAACTTATAAGTTTTAAATTATTTTCTTCTTTTTAGTCCACTTATAAAAACGTGGTTTTTAAAAATCATTTTTTTAAACCTTTATTTATATTAAAACAATGCCCCTATTGATATACATTGAAAATATCATAAGATTTTTTGTTGGGATAGTGTTTTAAAAATTGGACAAAACGTCCCTCATAAAATAATCCGAAGAACAGTGGACTACAATACAGCGGTTTATTAACATCTTCAAGTCTCATCCAGACCCATACTTCACGCCCCACAGCCTATGCCAAACAATTCTTTTATTGGCAACAGTAAAAACAATTTTTTTTATCTTCTTAGTCTCTTCATCACACTTCTGTCATTTACCCCAACCAAAGTCCAGGCATACACGTTATATCTAGTGTATGTATACATAATGGTGGGAGAGATTTTAATCTCTAAACAACTTTAAAACTTCCCTAACCTCGTAGCAGGTTCTTAATTTCTTGCGCTTACATAATGTATGTTAATGGATGAGCCTCGTGGTATACATAAATAAGATAAACATAACCAGATTTTACTGTCGATGTTCGATGAAAGTGGGGGGGGGGACAAAAGAAGGAGTTCGAGGTGGTAGGGGTCTATCACGGAGTGAAAGTAAGAGGGGTGGAGTTTTTGGCCAACTGCAGACTTTTAAATTAGTTGTGAGCTGCAAAACACTCGATCCGCCCAAATAGAGGCCCGATTTCTTAGATACGCCGCTGAGTATAACCGCCCAAGTTCGAGCCTGTGTTCTCATAACTTTTTATTAAAGTCAGAATCGCGAATGTTGTCAATGCACCCCCCCCCCTCTTCCGCCCAGCTCTGGAGCCTGTTTACCCCCTCTCCCCTTTCCGTGTGACGCACCGCTGCCCGTCTATTGAAGCTATGAGATCATTCAGAATTATGTAAACAATGCTGCACCTAGCTCCCACCGCCGAACGCCCCTCTCCCCTTAAAGTACATCGGTAATTGGACCGCGTGCATGACACAGACAAATAGACCTCTTGTTGACGAGCTACAGTCCCAAACTCTTGGTGGAGCGATCCTCAGGCTCTGGAGAATTGTACCCCGCTCCTTTCCACAAAACTCTCTGACGATTGGAAGAATGGTCCCCCAAACTTTAGGAACGGTCCTCAAATTCTGTAATCTGTTACTTTACTCTGGGGGAGTGTTCGCTAAACATCTGAGGACGGTTGAGGGAAAATTTTAGGAGTGGGCCTTAAGCTGTTGAGGTCCAGTACCCCAAACACCTTTGAGTTGTTTCAGAACTGACGCAAGACCCCAAAGACTGAAGGAGTGGCGGTGTATGAAACATGCATGGTGCGATTCAACTCCGCATTTTTAGAGTCCAGACAAATCCTAAATTTTAACCTAATAATAATAATATAATAAAAACAATAATAACTTTTCTGTAAAATAATCAGTTAGAAGCCTTGGTACTTGTTTTTTATCCGACCACCGAAAAAAAATTCTTCTTTATTTTTTTTATTAACTGTTGGCAACCTCGCGATACTTAGTCTATTACTACTAGATGGCTTTGGTCACTATGTACTTCTCCCACTTAGGACGATGAAGACTGAATAAATTAATATTAAAATCGTTAATCTAGTTTTATTACTGTATTAGTATTTCTTATAAATCATAAAATTAAAATTTATTTTAACAAGATTAATGATTTTAATTTATTCAATCTTCATCGCCATAAGTGGAAAAAGTCCATGGCCATATAATATATAATAGTGGTAGTTGCCTAAGTATCGTGGGGTTGCGAACAGTTAATTAATAATACCAATGATATTTTTAAAAAATCAAGTTTTTGACTTTAAATGCTTTATATACCAGACTTAACTAAAAGAATGTTCATTATAATACGCAACGCAAGACAATCCAAAAATACAAAATTGCAGTTATGTCTCGTAAAGCATGTTTCATACAATGCGCACCGATCGGGAATATATTTTTAAAAAACATTGTCCATATAATACACACCTTATTGCGCGACAGGAAAAGTTGTTCAATATAATACGCACCACGGCACTATAGCAAAAAAAAAGTTACATGTTACATAGAGATAAATAAAGATAATCTAAAAATTCATTAGTTTAATTACAGTACATGCGATCGATCTGATATTTTGATACATCATTTTTATCATCGGCACAAGTCTGCCTGCAAAATTTCAGCTCGCTAGCTTACGAGTAAGTGGGTTTAAGATCGATCCAAAGTTTTTTTTCGACAAGGAAGCAAGCAAGTAATAAAGGGCTCAAACAGACACCGCAAGTTAATATAAAGGATTTAATAAAGAATAATTTAATTGTGGTCGGGTAAAAAACAAGTACCGATGCCTCGTTATGAATACTTTAAAGGAGAATTTGTAGGAATTCTGTTTTGATGACACATTTCACGATGACTTAATAAACCCGAACAAGCTGAATGTCTATGCCCCACCCCTCCCACCCCACACCTCCCAACATCTCTCTTACCCTCATCTATATGACAATACATGTAGTTCGTTAAACCGTGCGCGGTGACAATGGGCAGTGATTAATTGGTTCTGATAGTATAGGGCCCCTCGACACCGAGACCCCTGTATGTCTGGCTGTGGGCTGTGACAGAAGTGTGGGGATAAACATGTTTACCACCTCACACGTGAGATCGGGGGAGGCATTTAAACTCAAACAAGAAAATATTATGTGGTCACAAGTCACAAATATTATGAATTAAATTATTGATGGCTCTACGCCCGGAGAGAGAGAGAGCGTGAGATACTTGTTGACTCATTTGCACGAAGTCGGTTTGGGTTATTAATAAAGGTTAGGTGTGGAGGTGAGGGTTAGGGTTAGGGTTGGGCTAGATCAGTCATTATTACATCCTCCACCATCATGGTACCTCAATAGACATGTGCGTATTTAGAATCTCATCCACAAGATCCCCCATGTCCCACCATACAAATGTCCATTTGAGGCATTCCACCCACAAGATCTCCCCTAAAGGAATCTGCTAATATTGGGTCTTCCACTCACTAGATTCACCCCCCCTGCGTCCCCCAATTCGATGCGCTCCCAAAAAATGATCTTTCCGAAATAGATATGCCCTCGACCAAATGTGCGCCCGTATGACACACATTACGAGAAGTAAAAGAGTAAGACACGTTTTACTATATCCTTATACAATGTTAAGTTTTGATGAACCCTACAAATCTAAGTTTTGATAAACCATAGAATGTTACGTTTTGATAAAACCTACGATGTTGGGTTTTGATAGACCCTAAAAATCTAAGTTTTGATAAACCATAGAATGTTACGTTTTGATAAACCCTACAAATCTAAGTTTTGATAAACCATAGAATGTTGCGTTTTGATAAACCCTACAAATCTAAGTTTTGTTAAACCATAGAATGTTACGTTTTGATAAACCCTACAAATCTAAGTTTTGATAAACCATAGAATGTTGCGTTTTGATAAACCCTACAAATCTAAGTTTTGATAAACCATAGAATGTTACGTTTTGATAAACCCTACAATGTTAGGTTTTGCTGAAATCTAAATTTGTAAGTATTGATAAAACCCTAAATGATAAGTTTTTATTTTTTTTTAAACCTCCAATGCTGGTGACGTCAAGTTGTATCGTGGTTGACAACCTAAATATGGAGTAACTTGTTTATCGAAACGGTTTTTACAAATGTTTGAACGCGGCACAGAAAGGTCGTTCTTATCAGCTGATCAACAACTTGATACCACAAAAACATGCACCACGCATGTTTCGTGAACACGATTGATATTCCGGAGTCTCAAACTGGCGGCCCGCGGGCCACACTCAGCCCCCAGAAGTTGTTTTCCTGGGACCAGACAAGGGTTCTGGTGTTGAGGGAAGTCTCCTCGTCATGAACATTTCTTTGTCAGTTGTTTTATTTTAAAGACCACAGATTATTTGGGGTCGGAATAGACAGTTAAACCTATTATCTCTCCCCCCCCCCAACCACCACCATTTCCAGCAGTGATGATTGATTGCTTGCACAGTTTCCAGTCGCTGCTGTTCAAACCAAGTCCATGCAGTCATTCTTCTTGTTCAAGTAGTCTCTCTTTGATAATGCACTAGCAGCTGACTAGCAGAACACCTTGCCTAACAGCTCATTTGGACTGACTTCCCTACCCCCCCCCCATCAGCAACAAATTTGCGCGGCAGGCTCCTGTCCTTCACTCATCGAGTGTATTGACGTATTATTGACGTATTCCGAAAAAGTAAACAAGAAAACAAGAAACCTCTCCATCATTTGAATTTGTTCAAAAGATGGAATTCAAATCACGTAATGGCTGGCCGTGCGATAACATTCACTGTAACTTGGATCTCTTGAGATTATGATCTTGAATTTGTTTTCCTTTTATCTTCTATCTCTTCTTAAATTTATTTTTTTATATTGATGCTTTAAAAAAATCTGCGCAACAATAATACAGAGAGAAAAGTATAGGGCGAATCGATACCAGACGAGCTGTTTACGAATACAGGGATAAGTGTGAATGAGGGGTGGGGTAAGGGGGGGGGGCACCCGCCTCGCGTTTATTGGATCATAAAGAGAAGAATCCGTTCCACGTAATCCTGTTGCGTATCTGTGTCACGTCTGCCGTCAGGTTTGTACTAATGGACCAGTCAACATGACTGCGGCACTTGTTTACCAAAGTCCAGGGGTTCTTGCACTGGCGTACAGACCCCTCACTTATCTCAAGCTCCTTTAGGTCGAAAGGTTTTAGTTTTAAGCCGAGCTTCTTTGTGATTTATAGACGTCGCATGTGGTGGTCTCTTTGTTTTAGAGTTAACAACTTTCATCCCTCCATCCCAAAAACTAATAAGCCACAAAAGAAAGAGGGAAACAAAAACCTCGAGAATTTAAAATTTCATTTTAAAGGCCAGTCACTTCGTGCACTTTCAACTGAATGGGGAATTCCCCCTCCTTAAAAATAAATATCTTGATCAGACAAACAAGATAACATCATGATTACCAGCGGCCTTGAATACTTGGGTATTAACAAAGTGCAAACTTCGCCATAGAAAACAAAATCCTATTCCTGTTTTATTTTCGAAACCTATTTTCTGTTTTAAAAATCCAATGTTTTTCATGGCTTCTCATACAATTTGATTCTCCGTGAAATATAAACAAAGGGGCACTCAGTGGTTCTTAAACCCCGAGTTTGTTGGGTACATCAGTTTTCGGGCCGGTAGATTTTTTTTTGGACCACGGAGCTGGGCATTCAGAGTCACGAAACATGGAATATGGACACATGGAGTTTGACATTTTGGGTCATATGATCATGGCAATACGTATCGCGTATGGAGTTTTCAAATATTTTAGACTGTCATATTGTAACAGACTTTGCTCAGAGAAACGGCACTTGGCGTTTGTGTGCATTAAAAGAGGAATTTGTTGTCAACAGTCAATATAGACTTAAGGAAAATTTGAACCTATTATAGGGACTGGACATTTGAAGTTATGGCTATGGGACAGTTGGGGTTAAAGACCAGGACATTAATGATAATGGAATTAGCCAGTATAGGATTTAGACTTGGACTTTAAGGGACATTACGCAGGAAATCCGTAAATATTACAATTTATTACCTGTTTCTTAGTTGCACTTTTATAATTTGAAGAATGTTAAACAATGGTATAAAGATCGTTTCAATTTCAGAACAGACTATAATAATATTTGCAACAAGGAACCTCCGTAAAATGTAATATTGTTGACGTCCATCTCTGTGTGTGTGTGTGGGGGTCAGGGTTTGGGGTCAGGGTGGGCCATCAACAGAGTGGAGTCCGTGGTTGGACTTCAATGAGTAAGTGAATTAAAACTTTCCGGACATTTAAAACAAACAGACCTTCAGTCTTCAGCTCCCGATGTATTGCATCCGCGCTGTATACGCCGTGGGTACCACTCTTTAATAATTTTTTTTATTTACTACCGTGACGAGCTTGTTTGTGCCGACTGTTGACACAGAAAAGCCCGACCTATGGTCCAACGGTACATTTTGTGGTCAACAACTTGTTGGGCAACAGCTGGCCACTGGTAGAAAACATCGCATAAGATTATTACACTATAAATCAACAACCCTATTATGTTACCACCGCTGGTGGTGTGTGGTAGAGTGCAAGCGACAGGCTGGTCTCTTACGATGTCTCTTGCCTCATTGCGCATCATTTTTCGAGCACTGCTGCGCACCAAATAGCAAGACTGTGCCCAAAATGACGTCAAATAATCGCAGGCATCATTTCAAGAAATTATTTAATTTTTTTCAAATTGACTTACGGTTTAGTCTAGTTCTCTTGTGTCATGGTTTGAATAACGTGTGTCATGGTTTGAATAACGTGTGTCATGGTTTGAATAACGTGTGTCATGGTTTGAATAACTGTCATGGTTTGAATAACGTGTGTCATGGTTTGAATAACGTGTGTCATGGTTTGAATAACGTGTGTCATGGTTTGAATAACGCGTGTCATGGTTTGAATAACGTGTGTCATGGTTTCATCTAAAGACGGATGACCTCAAGGAACTAACAACATGTACTCAAGCTTTGTTGAGTGGCCGTGACATAGAACTTACGTCATTGATTGAGCGGGGAGCTCGCCCGAGGAGTCTAGTCTCCGGGACCAGGCCCCCAACTTGGGACTCGAACCTTAGTTCTTCCAAACCGCGTGTTAGTAGTAGTGGAGCTCAAAGAGACCCGCGTATATTTGTTGACACTATACACACAACTGACCTGAACCACCCCGCGTACATTTGTTGACACTATACACACAACTGACCTGAACCACCCCGCGTACATTTGTTGACACTATACACACAACTGACCTGAACCACCCCGCGTACATTTGTTGACACTATACACACAACTGACCTGAACCACCCCGCGTACATTTGTTGACAATATGCACACAACTGACCTGAACCACCCCGCGTACATTTGTTGACACTATGCACACAACTGACCTGAACCACCCCGCGTATATTTGTTGACAATATACACACAACTGACCTGAACCACCCCGCGTACATTTGTTGACACTATGCACACAACTGACCTGAACCACCCCGCGTACATTTGTTGACACTATGCACACAACTGACCTGAACCACCCCGCGTATATTTGTTGACAATATACACAAAACTGACCTGAACCACCCCGCGTACATTTGTTGACACTATGCACACACCTGACCTGAACCACCCCGCGTACATTTGTTGACACTATGCACACAACTGACCTGAACCACCCCGCGTATATTTGTTGACACTATACACACAACTGACCTGAACCACCCCGCGTACATTTGTTGACACTATACACACAACTGACCTGAACCACCCCGCGTACATTTGTTGACAATATACACACAACTGACCTGAACCACCCCGCGTACATTTGTTGACACTATGCACACAACTGACCTGAACCTTCCCGCGTACATTTGTTGACACTATACACACAACTGACCTGAACAACCCCGCGTACATTTGTTGACACTATACACACAACTGACCTGAACCACCCGCGTACATTTGTTGACACTATACACACAACTGACCTGAACCACCCGCGTACATTTGTTGACAATATACACACAACTGACCTGAACAACCCCGCGTACATTTGTTGACACTATACACACAACTGACCTGAACCACCCCGCGTATATTTGTTGACACTATACACACAACTGACCTGAACCACCCCGCGTACATTTGTTGACACTATACACACAACTGACCTGAACCACCCCGCGTACATTTGTTGACAATATACACACAACTGACCTGAACCACCCCGCGTACATTTGTTGACACTATACACACAACTGACCTGAACCTTCCCGCGTACATTTGTTGACACTATACACACAACTGACCTGAACCACCCCGCGTACATTTGTTGACAATATACACACAACTGACCTGAACCACCCCGCGTATATTTGTTGACACTATACACACAACTGACCTGAACCTTCCCGCGTATATTTGTTGACACTATACACACAACTGACCTGAACCACCCCGCGTACATTTGTTGACACTATGCACACAACTGACCTGAACCTTCCCGCGTACATTTGTTGACACTATACACACAACTGACCTGAACCTTCCCGCGTATATTTGTTGACACTATACACACAACTGACCTGAACCTTCCCGCGTATATTTGTTGACACTATACACACAACTGACCTGAACCACCCCGCGTACATTTGTTGACAATATACACACAACTGACCTGAACCACCCCGCGTACATTTGTTGACACTATACACACAACTGACCTGAACCACCCCGCGTATATTTGTTGACAATATACACACAACTGACCTGAACCACCCGCGTACATTTGTTGACACTATACACACAACTGACCTGAACCACCCCACGTATATTTGTTGACAATATACACACAACTGACCTGAACCACCCGCGTACATTTGTTGACAATATGCACACAACTGACCTGAACCACCCCGCGTATATTTGTTGACACTATACACACAACTGACCTGAACCACCCGCGTACATTTGTTGACAATATACACACAACTGACCTGAACCACCCGCGTACATTTGTTGACAATATGCACACAACTGACCTGAACCACCATGCGTATATTTGTTGACACTATACACACAACTGACCTGAACCACCCGCGTACATTTGTTGACAATATGCACACAACTGACCTGAACCACCCCGCGTATATTTGTTGACACTATACACACAACTGACCTGAACCACCCGCGTACATTTGTTGACAATATACACACAACTGACCTGAACCTTCCCGCGTATATTTGTTGACACTATACACACAACTGACCTGAACCACCCGCGTACATTTGTTGACAATATGCACACAACTGACCTGAACCACCCCGCGTACATTTGTTGACAATATGCACACAACTGACCTGAACCACCCCGCGTACATTTGTTGACACTATACACACAACTGACCTGAACCACCCGCGTACATTTGTTGACAATATGCACACAACTGACCTGAACCACCCCGCGTACATTTGTTGACAATATGCACACAAATGACCTGAACCACCCCGCGTACATTTGTTGACACTATGCACACAACTGACCTGAACCACCCCGCGTACATTTGTTGACACTATGCACACAACTGACCTGAACCACCCCGCGTACATTTGTTGACACTATGCACACAACTGACCTGAACCACCCCCTCCCCCACCCCCCAATTGATACACAGTTCCACCAGCTTAACGCTGCACGAGTCTTGAGAAGCTGTTTCTTAAACTTTGACAGTAACTTTGTTTTGTATTATTATAGATCTTATACTGATGCCATTGAGATGCAAACAATAATAAGCCTCGCCACAAAGTTGCAGCTATATCCGCCTAACGTTATTAGTTGAAACGTTTTCTCCTTGTTTTTATCATTTCTTTGAGGTATGACGATTAATTAACATTACACCTTGTGTTTTTTGTTCGAACGCTCGCGGCCGTCCTTCTTATTGAACTTCACGCACAGCTCGCCTTGATCACAGAGAATCATAAGAACCTGAGTGAGTTTGTTGTGGGTGTACGCGAATGATTAAACAATATAATGTGCAATTGTCACGCAAGTAGTGTCTGTCAGTCAGTCCTGACGCTACTAATTTTAGAAAGCAGGGAAAACCAAATTACTGCACCAAAGTATCAAAAGGTGTGCAAATTAAATAAGCGCTGTAAAAAAAAATATTATATGACGTCATTGTTTTCGCTCATATTTTAATTTTGGAAAAGGGATCAATGTAAAAATAGTATTTGATGATGGTTAATTATAAAATGAAAAAAACAGAGGGGGCGCCGTAGGCGCCCGGCAACCACTATTATAAAATTCTTTGTGTACATTTCAGAAAGTTTAATATTTCGTATTTATCAAACAAGGACAAGTTAGTTGGGCTTTTGAAAAAGGTCGGCGCCGTAAGCGCTATAAAAAAAGTGGATTTTTTATAAAATAAATAGATTTCAGCTGAAAACTTCCGTCATTATTGACGGGTGATACGCTAGTAGTATTATAATTAATTATAGCTGCCTTTTTCCCAATTGTATTGTTTGAATATATTCGTTTTGTTTTTTTAATTATGTTTTTCCCATCTATTATTACTATTTTTAGTTGGTTGAGGTTGGGGGGGGGGTGTTATAGTTTAATTATTAGAAATAAGTTCAATGATTTTATATTTCTCATTCTACTCGTGAACGAATAATCATACTCTTGCACGAATATATTAATTGTTGCTTTTGCTAACATGAGTAATTACTGCGATGTAGGTGTGTGGTCTCATGTGTTTAGTGTTCTGTTTAGTCTCAAATGTTTCTCACATATACGCCATGTGTTTTCACCTGTGTGTATAATGTACTAAGCATGTGCAGTAACTGTTGTTATATGTTATTGTGTTACTCAAGCGCAAGCCGAAGTTAAACTGGTTATCGTGTTAGAGTCTTTGGACAGTGTCTTGTTACCTAGTATCATGCTCACTGGATTGTTTTTTCTTGTGTGTTTTTTGTATGTGTTTTTGTTTTTGTTGACTCAGGAGTGTTTTGCTTAATAATATGTGCTACGCTCGTTACGCCGATCGTCATGTACGTAGAACGACTTTTCGTAAAGTTAAATATGTGTCCTCGCTGTTATGATCGCATTACTTCAGTGATGGATTGTGTGTGATCACGTGTGACCACATAGGTCTGTCTGCGATATGATTGCCGGTTGTGTGCGTTGGATTAAAAGACATCGTGATCTAGCCACTGTAGTCATTGTTGTTGCTCATATAACTATGTACTCTCTTCTCCATACACTAAACCATATTGTTCAGTTAGACATGACAGCTTTGATCTTTATCTCTCTGTGTTTGTATAACAATTTCTTGCTTGAACCCAATAACTTGTAAATCATAACATTTTGTCATGGTGATTTTTATTTTTTATTGAATGTCGCTCATTATACCCGTTTTCTGTTGACGGGGATAATGGCATCCATAATGTCAATGTAATCGTGTTAAGGTCTATGATTACAAGTAGTATCCTTCCTCTCCCCTTACCCCATCAACTACACTCGTTTCCTTCTAAAGAGTATGTTCTTTATTTAAGTTATGTTAGACAGATCTGTCTATCTGTAGCACGTTCATTTGATTTGTCTTTATCCTGTGTTGCAAACTGTATAACATAAACTATATTTAAAGATATATTAAGTATAGTTATAATTTTTGGCTAGCTCTTATTTGTCGGGGTAAGTGAGCAGTCGGTTGACAGGAAGGGTTAGGATCCTACGGTTCATACTGTACACAAGTCCCTATGTTCAGCCTCTATCCCCCCCCCCCCCCCCCCCCCCCCCCCCCCCCCCCCCCCCTCCCCCCCCCCTATGTTTGTGTAAACAGCCGCCCTGAGTATTGGTTTGTAAATAACCATAGTTTGTTATTGGAGAAACGGGTCTACGTTCAGAATCTGCGCTGGAACATAGGCGTGTTCGGAAGTGTGTTGGTCAGGGCCGCTTTAGATTGTAGGGGTGTGTTCGCTGTTGCATGAACTCCGTCCTACGTTTTTTTATTCGTGGATATGGCGGTGATTTTTTTGTTTTTTTGTTGTTTTAAGTGTTTGTTTGCGTTTCTGTTATGAGTTTCTTTGGCTATTTTTTTATTTTTTCGTTTTTTGCCTTTGTCGACGTTTTTTTTGTTTTTGTTAATTGATCTGCTACACTTATTGCTCTTTTGTCTTCTGTCCTTTATGTTTTACTTTTTATAACTCCCCTCATTTGTAAGTTGCTTTGCCATTTACTTCTTCATTTTTGTTTTTTACATTTTACTTACGGTTATTGTACTACACCTTCCCTGTTTGTTTTCCCCTCGTCTTGTTTTCGTATTTACATGTGCTTTTTTGTTACTTTTTTTTTTTAAATTTTTATGGTGAGTGCATTCTTTGGGTGTTGTTGTTTATGTTTGTAGTTCATTACTTTTTATGTGTCCTGTTTGTTGTTTATAGTTTGGGGATCATGTTTATTCTCACTTCTTTTTTTTTTTCTTTTATTTGTTTTGCGATTTCTTTATTAGTACGCTCTCTCCTTTATGTTATTGCTTTTTTTAAATTGCGGTTTACTATTTTTGTAAGCTTTTAATTGTGTGTTCATGTGGTTCTCTACGGTTCTCATGGTTGTCTTGTGTATTTGTTTGTTATTATTCGTTTTTCTTTAGTGTATTTTTTTTTCCGCTTTTTACTATATAACTAACTCTTCTTTTTAGTTTTACTCCTTCTGGTATTCTTTTTCTTTTCAGACTAAGTTTTATACTTATCTTTGCCTTTTTTTTGTTGTATGTAATATGCTTTTGCTTTTTCTTTATGTTTTTTGATGCGTTCTTTATTTTGTCTTTAGCTTGTTTTTTTACGTTGTTGGATATGTTTATGTATTAGGTGTTAATATTGATATTTTATTTTTTTTTTAATTGCGTACTTTTAACTCTGTATATTCTAGTCGTTCTTATCTGTTACTCTTTTGTATTACATAGTATTTTATCGATTTTGCACTTTTGTTTATGTTTTTATTCTTTGCTATTGTCTTGTTCTTTCTGCGTGTTGTTACTTTTCTCATTCAGATTTTTTTGTTATTATCTCTTTATTTTGTGTTATTTTTTTTGTCTCTTGGTTTTTTGGCTTATCATTGTGTTTTGCTGATCTTTAGGTCGTTATCATTTTATTGTTGTTTTTTGTATTAGGTTTTGTATTTTATTTATTTTGTTCTGTTGTTTTTGCCTGTTCCATAGAGTAGTCCTTCTCCTATGTCCTCATTTTATCGCGTTTTTTGTGTCTCTATTGGTTATAGTCTGTGTTTTTTCTTGGTTTTCGTCTTTTTCTATTTCCTGTTTTTGTCTCTGGGTCTTTTCTCTTGTACCCAATACTTATCGAAGTTTTTTTTTGCTCTAATAATTTCTTTCTGGTATGGTTTTGTCCTGTTTTAAGCTATTTGTTTATTTTGTTAGCTTCTTTGGTTTAGTTTTTTATAGTGTCTTCATGTGTGTCTTCTTAATTTTGGTTGCTTATTTGTTTTATTCTGGTTTTCTAGTGATATAACTTTTGTTCTTTGTTGAGTTGTATAAAGATATTCACTTTGGTATTCTTTTTCTCTTTGTGTTGATTTTCAGGAGTTTGTTGGTTCCTGTTCTTTTTTGTTTTTTGCTTTTTGATGTCATTGTTCATTTGTTTTTTAGTTTTGTCACTCTTCATTAATCTTAATCTTTCTACAGCTTATGCTATTTAATTTCTTCCTTTTCTCTTGCGTATCTTTGTTCCTCGTTTGATCGAACGTAGTTTTTTTGTTCTATTTATTTTATGCGGTTTTGCCTCTCTTGTTTTGTGTTATTTTTTGTTTTGGTTTTTTCTTTTTGTGTATTCATGCTTCTCGTGGGTTCTCGTAGAAGATTACATGATTTTTTTCGATGAGGGTTAGTTAATATTTCTTTCTGTATTTTTTATATTTGTTGATTATTTTTTCTTTGTTTGTCTTGTATAGTGCTTTTAGTTGTTTTTTTTTACGTTTAGTTTTTCTTCTCCTTTCTTTTTTATTTTTTTTTGGTTTACTTTTGTCTTGTCTATTTATTTATTTTGTAGTTTTTGCGTTTTTTGTTCTTTATGTTATTTATTTTTTTTTAATAAATTGCGTTTCATGTGGGTTTTCTATGTCTTGTATGGTTCATTTTCCTTTATTGTTTAATTGGTTTTTTCATAATACATTCTTTTTACAGCTTTAATTCTTTGTAATCCGGGTTTTCTTTTTTTTTCTTTTTTTAACGGCTTTTATTAGTCTCTGATCGTTTATCGGTTGTATTTTATGGTTTTATTCCCTGTTAGTTATTAGTCATTTTTTCTTTGTTACCTGTTGTTCTTTTCTTTATTTTCGCACTATATTGTTTCGTTAGAGTTTTTATTGTTCTTTCTCTTACGTTCTGAATGTTGTAATGTTTGCTCTGTTCACTTTTTTTCCTTTTTCTATTCGTTTTACTTTATCTATTCCCTTATTATTCATCTTGTGATTTTGTTATCTTTTGTTATGTTTTTCATTTTCATTGTTTTTTATATATTTTTTATTCTATGTATTTGTTAGTTCTGTTTTACTACTTAGTTAGTTACCTCATTTTGTGTGTGTTTTTATCTTGTGTCTTTTTTGCGATTTGTTTCTCTGTTTGTATTTTATTTCCTTATTTCTTCAACTTTTTGTCATTGTTTTCTTGTTATCTGTCTTGATGGTATTTTATGATTCATCTTTTGGTTTGTGTTTTTGTTTGGTTTTTTTTCTATTTTTTTTTTGGTTTCTGTTTTGCGAGTTTTTTTTTATATTCTGTTTCTGTCCTTAACAGTTTGTCTTTGTTCCTGGTTTTCTGATGTTTAGGTTATTGTATGCTCCCTATTCATGATCCTGTTATTGCCGTAATTCGATGATTACTTTTGTTTTTTATTGTTTTTGTTTTGGTTTAAATTATTTATTTCTCGCTTATATTTTTAATATTTTTTGTGACTATTGTTTTTGTCCCTGTTGTTTATCTCTATGTTTTTCTCTTTTTTGTTTGTTTTTGTTCCATTCTTTTTTAATGTCTATTTATTAATTTGTGTTGTTTTTTTTCGTATTCTCTTTTTGGTCCTCTTTTATTTGCTCCTATTGTGTAGCTGTTTTTTATTTTCCTTCTTGTGTATTGTCACTTCTTTGGCGATATCAGAGTTTTTGAAACTTTGTCATTTTTATTTGTAATTTGGTTGTAGTATGTACTTGTTTACTTGTCTTTTTTTTTTCTATGTGTATATGTTTCCTCTCTAGCTACTATCTCCTTGTTAAGTTGTCTGAATTGTATAACTTTTGGTTATCTCAGTCGGCCGTGGTTTGTCTTTTTTTTAATTTTTTCTCTTTTTCGGTCCTTTAGTCAGATGTATATTCTTATATATCTTAGTCATTGGTAGTTGTTGTGCGTGATTTATGTTTCTATTTATTTCTTTTAAGCTTTGTTGTTTTTTCGTGGTTGTATGACCTGTTTTTTATTTCCCTTTAATTGCTCATTTTATTGTTGGTTATTTGTGGTCATTTTTTTATTTTTTCTGATCAATATTTTCTGTATTTATTCTTCTTCCTTTTTTTCTTTGTGTTAAGTTTTATCGGTTATTTACTTTAGTTATCTTCATATTATTGTGCTGCGCTTTTGGTTCTCTATTTTTTTTGTTTTTCTGGTTCTTATTATCGATATGTTTATAATCATATTGTTACCTTTCTGTCTTTTGTTTTATGCTATTAATCCTTATTTCTGTTCACTTTTTTTTTTACGTTTTTTGTTTGGGTTGTGTATTTGTTTCTATTTTCATAGTCTTATTCCAAGCTCTGTTATTTCGTTGTTTTTTGTCTTTCTGGTTTCGATGGTTTTTAGGTTTTTTGTATATTATTGTGTTTTTTATTTCCTTTTGTTTGCACTGATTATTCTGCATTTTAGTCGTTTCTTAGTTTTTATTGTATTTTTTGTCTTATGTTTCATTGTGTTATATGTGTTTACTATTGGTTCTTTTTTGTCTTTTTTTTTTTATTTTTGTTATAATATTTTGGGTTGGGTTTTTTGTCTCAGATCGCGCCGTTGTTTGTTTTGTTTGGATTTCTGTTACGCTTTCTTTTTTTTCTGTCTTGTTATATTAATTTAATATTTTATCGCTGTATTTTGTGAGTTGGTGTTTTTTTTTCTTTGTCCTCCTTTGTCTTATTCTTTCTAGTTTCCTCTTACTTTTATGCTTGTATCTCCCTTTTAAACTCTTTACTTTATATTTTGTCCTTTTTCGTTCTTTCTGTTGGTGTTTTTTTCCCGTGTATATTTTTTGTTGTAATTGCTCTATTTGCATTTTTGGCGTGATTTTAAATTTTTATCTTTTTTTAGGTAACATTTTGCTGTATTCGGTCTTTGTTTTGGTTTTCTGTTTGTAAGTCTTTTTTTTGTTATTGTATGTACTCTTTTTTATATTTTTTTGCTTTTTCTTTCGTTTGTTTTATTTTTTAATATTTCCATTCTTAGTTTTTCTCTTAGGTATTTCATACCTTATTTTAGTTCTTTTGTTAGTTTTCATGTTCTTGGGTTATTGTAATGAATTATTATGACGTGTCTTTGTTTTTTTACTAGGGTTATTTATTTCTTGTTTTTTTAGTCTTATGTTCGTATTTTTTCATTCGTTTTCTTATTTTCGTTTTGTCCTTCTTTGTTTTGTATGTCGTTTTTGTTTATGTTGTTTAGATTTTTCTTTTTTTGTTTGACTCTCGCTTTTTTTTTTGTTGGGTTCCTTTTGTCTTGTAATTTGCTCTTTCTTTTTTTCGTTTTTCTTGATTTGTTTATCTTTTAGGGTATTGTTTTTAATCTTTTGATCTTTTTGCATTTTTTTCTCAAGTTTACTTGTGGTTTTTTGATTTGTTCTTTTTTTTTTCTGTGTCTTGTTATTTTTGGTTATATTCTATTTTTTTGTTAAATTTTTTTTACGAGTGTGTGTGAGATTGTTTTCTTCTTGTTTTTTGTTTGTATATAACTTACTTTTTGTCCACCGAATATTTAGTTTTAAGTGTTTCTGTTTTGTTTATTTTTTTCATTTGTGTACTCTTGTTTTATATTGTTCAGTCCCGTACTTTTTATGGTTTTGTGTATTTATCTGTTTCACTTTACTTTTTTTTCTCTGTGTGTGTATTGTTTTGCTTTTTATCGTAGGTCTCTTTATTCTTTTTTTATTAATTTATTCTTGGATTTTTTTCGTTTACGTTCTAAAATTTACGTTTCTTTTGCGTGTTTTTTATATGATGTTTTTCTAACTGTTTATTGTATCTTTATTTTTTGTTTGTTGACTTACTATTAGCTTTTTCTGTATTGGCACACTCTTATTGTGTACTTATCTTTATGTTTCTTTTTTATATTTTCCATTGTTAGTGTTTCTTCTACTTTTTTGGTATTTTTCCGCTTTTGTTTTTTTTTATGATCATATGTCTTGTCTTTTCTTGCTTATCTATGATTTTCCGTGTTTGTTTTTTGTGTTAGTTTTACTTTTTGGTCTTGGATATTGTTTTTTTCTCTAGTTGTTATTTTTTTTGTGCGTGTTTTTTCGATTTCTTATTTCTCAATTGTTTTTCTTCATATTGTCAGTTTTCTATTTTCTATTTGTTCGCTATTTTTTCCGTATTTATATATTGTTTTTTTTACTTTTTTATTTTATTGTTAGAGCTTTTTCGTTGTGTTGTTTTATGTGTTTGTGGGGGTTTTGTTGTTTCTTTTTTCATCCTATTTTTATCGATCTTCTTGTATTCTCTTTTTGTTACTTTGTTCGGTTTTTTTTCTGGTTTTTTTGTTGTTTCGATATTTCTTTCTTGATTTTTTCTTGATTGTGAGTTTTGTATCTTTGTTTTATTTTTATTTCTTTTGTATGGTTGTATAAGATCATTCAAGTTTCTTTATTTCTTTATATCTATTCGATATCTATTGTCTTTATTGTTATTTGGTTTATCGATTCTTGCATCCTGGTTATCTTCTTTGTTCTTCCTACTGATTTTCTCTCTGCACCATTCGTTTTTTGTTTTTTTTCCCCCCCCCCCCCCCCCCCCCCCCCCCCCCCCCCCCCACACCACACAGTCTAACTAATATGCTTCGGTCTTTATTTTTTTTTTTTTCCTTTGTTTGGATGGTAAATTTAAATTTATTTTTTTTTGGTATCTTGTTATTTGTATCTTGTATTGTCTTTTTTTGGTGTTTTTTAGTTGAATTGCTGATTCTTCTGTGTTTCTTTTCTTATACTTATTTTATGTTGTACGTGTCAAGTTTTCGGTTTAGTTTTCTCTTTTTCTATTTTCTCTTTTTTTTTTATGCATTCTGAATTATTTTTTGTTTTTGTTTTGTATTTATTTTTAATATTCTTTTTTTATTTTTATTCTTTTTTGTTATGTTGGTGGATGTCTCATGGTTTTTTGTATTTCCGCTCTTTATATTTCTCCGTGTTTATTTTTTTTTATTTTTTTTTTCTTCTTTTTTTTTATCTCATATTTATTTCTTCTTTAACTTTTGAGGTTGTTATCTACATGGTTCTTATTCATTTTCTGCTATATTGGTTTAAATTTTGTCTGCATTGCTGTTAGTACATTATTATTCATCTGTTTCGTGGTTCTCTTAATTCACTATCATGTTCTTGGTTTTGTTTCTTTGTTGTTTGATAGTTTAAACCCCCCACTCCCCCCCCCCCCCCTTTTCTATAGTATTTGTCGATTCTTCATGTCTCCTGTGAATTATTCTTTCTTCATGATACGCCATTAGTTGTTTGGTTTTTTTACTTATTTTTTGTTGAACCTGTACTTTTTACTTTTATTTGTTTATATCTTTCTTTTTAGTTCTTTCGACTCTCTCACTCTCATCTTACATTTTTATTTCTTTTCTTCTTATTTGTTTATTTGATTCTTTTATGTTCGGTTTGGTTTATTTCACTTAGTTTTCTGCCTTTATTGCTTTTGTGTTTTGTGTTGATTGTACTTGTTTCATTATTATTGGTTTTCTTTCTTATTTTTTTTTTTTTTTTTTATTTTAGCTTTGGTGTTGTGGGTATTTTATTTGTGGTATAATTTTATTATATTTAAATTATTTTTGTTTTTATATTTTTTGCATTGTTATTCTCTATGTTTCTTGATTGTTTTGTTTTATTCTTTAATTTTGTCTTTGTTTTTTATTTGATTATTACATTTGAATGGTGTGATATTATTCATTTCGATTTCCTTATGTCTATGATGGTTTGTTTTATTGTTTTTTTAATTGTGTTAGTCTTTGTTTCTCCTGATTTTTACCTTATTGTGTGTCTTTTCTGTTTTTTGGTGTTTTAATTTCTTATCTTCCTGTAGTTAATTTTTGTCTTTTTTTTTGTTACCTATATTTTATTTTTTCAATTTTTTATTCATTTGCTTGTGTTACGAAGGTGTTAACCCTTTTTTTTTTTCTATAGTAATTCGGTTATCTTTATCTTTTTGGTATTTTTGCGTCTTTGTTCTTTTTTTTCTTTTATTTTGGGCTGTGGTGTTGTGGATTATTTTTGTTTTTTCTTTTTCATTTTTTACTTTTCACTCTTTTATCTATTTTTTGAACGATGTATAGTGATTGGGTTTGTGTTTTTGTCGTATGTTGTTGTGTTATTTTAGGTAATTTTTTTCATCATTGATTAGTCCATTGTTTTAATGATTTTTTTTATGGTGGTGTTAGTATTTTGTTGCCTTTTTTTATTCCTCAAGATTTGATTTTTGTTTCTTTTTTTTCTCTTTTTTGTATGGTTTTTGTGTAACGTTGTATATTATTGTTTTATGTTATGTAGTTATATATAGCATTTGCTTTTTGTTATTCGGTTATTTTTTCTATTTCATAGTTTTTTCTTCCTTCTGCTTTTTATTAGGTTGTTTATTCTTGTTTTATATTCGTACATATATAGCTTTGTGTTTCATTATGGTTATTACTTTTTTTAACGTGTTTTTATTTTTTTTTTGTCTTTTGTTTATGCTGTTTTTGTGTGTTGTTGTCTTTATCTTTTTTTTGTTTATTTTCGTTTTTTCGCTCTCGTGTGTGTCTTATGTTTTTATTTGGTTATTCGCTTTTTAATAGCTTTGTAGCTTTGTATGCGTTAGTTTTCGTTTGATTAATATTCTATTCTGTGTTGTACTTTGGTATGGTTGGATGATTTTATCTATTTACTTTTTATGTTTTTATTATTTTTGATTTTTGGTTCGATGTGTTTGTTGATTGTTTTGTATTTTTGCCTAATATACTTTTGTTCGTTTGTCCATAAGTCTGTTGTTCTTGTTATTTTTGTTATATCTGTTTTTTTCTGTTGTTCTATACATTTTTCTTGCGTTTTTTACCTTATGTTTTCTGTTTCTGTGTTTTTTTCATATTTATTTTTCTATTAATTCTGGGCTGATGTTGTTGTTGTAGTTCGTTATTTTGTGTAATATTTTTATAATCTATATTTTTCTTGGTTGTGAGTTTAGCTTTTATTTTCTTTTTTTTTTTTTTTATATGTTTGTTTTAGTAACTTAAGATATATTACTTATTTTCATTTTCTTGCTTACTTATTTATTAAATTGGATTTTTTTTATACCTTTAGGCCTCTTTTTTCATTTCTTGTTTTGGGTTTTAAGTCCGTTGTTTATTCTGTGATTAGATTCCTCTTGTGGGTGACTGTCACTGTCTATTTTCTTCCTTTTTTTGTCATTCGTTCCCTTTTGGTATTTTTTTTAGTGTTCGCTTGTTGTTTTGTAAATTTTTTTTTTACGTGCTGTATCCTTGATTTATTTCTATAATTTTTTTTCTGTTTTTTTTCCAGTTCTAGTCTTTTAGGTGTTTTGTTGTTGTTTGTTCTATGTCACTTGTTTTCTATTTTTATTTTGCGTATTATCTGTTTTCTTATATTTTTCATTGTGTTATTTTTTCCTATAGTCTTATTTGTACTGAGTTACTATTGTAATGGTTGTTTCTTTCCTTCGTTTCCGGTTCGTTATGTTTTCTTATTCGGTATTTTGTTTTTGTTTACTTATTGTTTTTATTTTTATCATATTGTTTGTTTATTGGGTCCTGATCGCTGTGTATCCTCCCTGTTTTTTTTATATCATCGAATTTTTTTTGTTTGATTGTTTTCTTGTTTATCCTTTTTTGATCGTTACATTATCATTAGTTTTTCTTAATCCCTTTGTAGTTTAATTGTTTTGGTGTTTGTTTTTTGTATTCTTGTTGTTAGTTTCTTTCCGTGTTGTCTCAATTTATCTGATCCTGTATTGTTTGTTTTTTTTGTTTTATTTGCTTTGCACTTTTACTTTGTTCGTTTTTTTAATTTTATCTGAAGTAGTTTTTTTTCTTTTTTTTTGTGTTTATATTAGTATTTTAAGATACTGTACTTCTTGTTGATTGTCTGTTTGTTTGATTTTTGTATAGTTGTACTGTCATTTGTAAGGTTGTAGTGTTTGTTTCCCGGTTTTCATGCATGTTTCATAGTTTTTATTGTCTTTTTTATTGTTTTATATTGAGTAATTTTTCCTTTTTGTTTTATATTTTTTTCTTTTCTAAATTTCCATTTTTGTATTATGTGTTGGTTTATTTATAGTGTTTTTTTGTCGTATTTTTATTTTTCTTTTAATATTTATTCTTTATTTGTGCTGTTAGTGGTTTGTTCTTGCTTATGGTAGTGAGTGTTGGTGTTATTTTTGTCGTGGTTCACGTTTTTTTATCAATGGTTGTTTCAGTTTTTTTTTCTATCTGGTATTGTTTTATTCAGTTTTCTTAGTTTTCTTTCTCTTTAATTGCTGTTTATGTGTTCATTTTATAACTAGTCTTCTGTTTTCGATCTTTGCATTTTATTTACTTTGTTTTATTTTCTATCCTGAGTTTATATTCTGGTTTGTTTAAATTTATTACTATTTTATTTTTTTTATTGTATTTTGTTGTCTACATTTAGTTGTAATCTTTAATCTTTATTTGGTTCTTTTTTTACCTCTCGTATAGTTGTGTTTAGTATGCGTCCTCCTTTTCTCGTTGTGTGTTGTTTCGGTGTTATATTTTTTTTGTGTAATGATGCTACGTTTTCTTGTTTTATTATTTATATTTTGTCTTTTATATGTCTCTTTATTTCCTTTGTTCCATCTTTGTCGAAGCTATAGTGTGTTATAATTTTTTTTTATTGTGGTCGTCCCTTCTTTTTAATTGTGGGTTATTTAGTTTTTTTTTATATTTTTAATCTCTTATTTTGTCTTTCGGTTTGTATTTCTATTTCTGGTCGCTTTTTATTTTCTTTCCGGTGATTCTTAGCATCATATATTTTATTTTTTCCCTTTTTAATTCTGTAAATAGCATACACTTCTTTTATTATGAATTCTCTTCCTATTTTGTCGTTTCATTTTTTTTTAGTCTTTTCTTTTTGTTTTTTGATTCTGTTTCTGATTTTATATTTTTTTTCTTTTTGGCTTATATTCTTTTATCTCTCAATTTTATTTACCTATCGTGTTGTTGTCCGTTTCTCTGGTTTTGTGTTTTTTGCTGTTTCTTTTGTGTCTTTTCATTCTTGTTTCTTATTCCTTTTCGTCTTTGATTTGTTGTTGCTCGCCTGGTTTTCGTTCACTAAAGTCAATTTCGATTTTTCTATTTGCTTTACTCATATTATTTTTGCTATGATTTATTTCATTTTGTATTGGTTCTGATGTTTTTTGTTATGATTTCTTTTGAATTAGATTTTTATTCGTTGTTAGTGTCGTTTTTTTTTATTTATTTTCCGGTTTCGTTGTTTTTTATTGTTTTTTTCTGATTGTTTAGTTAGCTTTTGATACAATTCCGTTGTCTGTTCTCTCTCTTTGGATATTGTATTTATTTTCTTTATTTTTATCTTTATGGTATTATGTTTATCTTGTTGGTTTTTGTGTCTCTTTATGTTTTGGTGTTTTCGTCTACTTTTTTACTTGTTTTATTCTTGTTTTATTACTTTCTATGTTGTTTTCGTGTGTTTAGGGTGTTTTTTTTCTTACTATCTTTTTTTGTTTAGTCTTTGTTTTGTATAGTGTCGGTTGTTATCGTAGATGTGTTTTTTTGTGTGGTATGTTTTCTATTATCATTTATTTTTGTTTTTTCGTGTTAATTTGTATCTTTGTGTTGTTGTGTGGTCTCTTTGTTTTTTTAATATTATGTGTGTGTCTTTCCTTTATTGTAAGTGTTTGGTGGTTTGTATTCTTTTTCGTCATTATTTTTCATTTGTTTTGTTCATTATTTTCTGTGTTTTTGTTGTTGTGTTTTCGTGTAGGTGTCTTTGTTTGTGTTCTTTGTTTTTTGTTATGTTTTCAGTTAATTATATGTATTTTTTAATTTTGTGGGTTTTATGTGTTTTGTGTTTATTTTTGCTGTGTTTTGTGCTCTTTTATTAAAAAATTATAATGAATGATTGTTTTGTTAAACTTTGTTTTGTATTATTTATATTAGGTACCTAAGTTTATTTTTTTACTCTAGATTTTTTAATAACCAAAATTGTTGTTTTTATTTTTTTGTGTAGTATTTTACCAATGTATACAATTTTTTTTTGTTTTTCTTTGATTCTTGAATAAAACTTTAATATGCCCTCTAACGCTTAACCTTTAGATATAGTAGATAAAATGTATACACTAATTTGTTTACGACTAAAAAAATAAATTTATATGATCCTTGTTTATAATTTTAAAAAAAAATATTATAATTATAAAAATTTATTTAATTTTAATAAATTAAACTCCTTAATTTTTTTGATTCTTGGATAAATTGTATTTACTTTTTTGTAAATATACAACAATCTGAGTATGTTTTTATTAACTTGAATTTTTGTTAACAGCCATATTTTTGTTGTTCTGTTTTTATTTTCCTCTTAAATTTAAAATACCTAGTTTTGTAACAGATTAATTTTTCGCTTTGTTTTTTTTCTTAGTGTTAAAAAAACAAAAAAAACCAACACAAAAAAACAAAACCAAAAAAAAAAAAACCAAAAAAAACCAAACACCAAGAAATTCTTACAATTTTTTGTGAGTTTTTATATATTTTTGCTGCATAAAATACCATAACAATCTCCCTTTTTCCTATTGTTAAATTTTTAATTTTTTTTTTTGGATTTCATGTATTAATTATTATTTAATTTCATTTGTATTTAATTTTAACCACCACAAATATTAACAAATCAATGGTTATTTAATAAAAAAATATTTATTTTAATTTGATTTGTCTATTCTTGTTGTTTTAGTTATTATTGTTAAATTTTTAATAAGTGGGTTTTTGTGTGACATAAACAAGTTTTTATTGTGTTGTATTTTTGTTTTATATTATTTTTTTTAAATTGTGTAAAGTTGAAGGGGTTTTGGAAAAAAACGACTTTTTGTAGTGAATAATTAGATTTAACAAAATTATATTTATATAGAGCTTTGTATAAAAATATATGGTTTTGATTCGCATTTCAGTTAATTTATTGATGTCCATTTTAACACACACACGGATAGTTTGAGTTGTGTGGTGTAAAACATCTCACACACTTTCCCTCACAAAACATATTTAATGTTATGTTTTTTTTTTTTGTTTTTTCGTTATATTTTTTATATTTTTTGTTTTAAGACCTTTTTATTTATTTTTTATTATAGATGAATAGTTGATTTTAGATTTATAAATAGAGAATATTTAACAAAAAAATAAATAATATTACATTATATTAACCTAATGTGTTCGCCCAACAAATATAATAGTTATGTTTTTTTTATTCTTTTGTTTTTTATAATATGTAAAAAAAAAAGATAAAAAAACCCCATGTAGAGATACAAATAAAACTAAAAATCATTATATAAAATTTTTGGTCTAAAATAAATAAATATGAACACTTACAAAAAAAAAAAAAAACATAAATAAATTAAAAATAGTTTGGTATTATAATATTTTGTGTATAAACATATTATATGTATACTATTTTTCGTGTTTTTTTTCATTGGTATGTGTAAGATGTTTGTGAAATTATAACAATAAAATTAAAAAACAAATTGTTTGTTTATGTAACCTATTTTTGTGTAATTATTTTGGTGTAACTACAATAACATAAAATCATTTGTTGTATAATTTACATAAATAAAAAAATAAATTTAAAGGTAATATCATTTATTTTGTAATTTAATATCTACCCTCACTTATATGTCCATATACGGTTTCTGTACCTTTTGTATTTTATTCCACAACAAATTAAATTTATACAAAATGTAAAACCTCAAAAAAATGTAAACTATGTATAAAAATTAAATTATGTTATTCTTTTTAAATGTTTTTGGTGTTTTAACATGATTTTTTTAAAGTTTTTTTAATTTTTTACATTTTAACGAAAAAGGTTTTTTAGTAATTTAAATTTTTGAATACTAAATAAACGAAACTAATAAAAAAAGTTATATATCAAAAGTTATTTATATATAATTAAAATTTATTAAATACTTCATATGTTAATATAATGAATTAAACACCTATATTCTCCTGTGAAAAATTAAACAAAACTCCTCAATAATCAAAATAAATTTATTTTATTATATATTTAATAAATTGTAATATAAAAACACACCCAATTTAACAAATATATATTACAATAAAATAACCATAAGTAAAATATAAGATTTATTATAAAATGTAAAATAAAAATTATTATTATATTACAATTCTCAAAAATTAACATATATTGTATTATATCCCATTTATCATAAAAGTTTTATACCAAATATAATACTTCCTAATTAGATATAAAATGTGGTATAAAAATTAATTAAAAGTAAGTTATTTTTATTTAAGAGTATCTTTAATAACAAACATATTATATTTTCAACTTTAAGTAAGATTATTTTTGTTTTATTATATTTTATTTTTTGTTCATTGGTTTATTAAACCGTTTAATTATATAAAATCAATTAATATGGTTGTTGAATTGTAATTTTTTTTGTTTTTAATATCACCCCAATTATAAAAAATATATCATAAAAATAAGAAAAATTACAAAAATAACATACTCACTATACCCAGGTTATATAGTAAATAAAATAAACATTAAGCATTTTTTTATTGGAATGTTATTCTTTTTGTATCTTTTTTTTTTTTTTAAAATCACAAAAAATAATAAAAACATTTTTTAATATTTGTTTGAAATTTTTTATGTAATTTATGTGTGTAATATTTACCAAATTTACAATATTATATATATTACCATCCATATATATTTTGTTACAATAAAAATAACTATATCTAAGATATAATTAAATTAAACTCCAAAAAAATATTTTGAATAATAGATGGTAATATTTATGGTATCTATAAAGAAATGTTTCTTATTTAATAATATATTTTAATTAATTAAAAAAAGAGTTTTTGTTATTTTAATTTAAATAAAAATTTAAAAAATAAAAAAATATACATAACACCACAAATAATATAATATAAATACAAAATCGACCATTCGCTGTTTTATCGCTTTTGTTTTTTTTTGTTTTTTTTGTCTTTTTTTTTAAAGTTTTAATATTTTTTTATATGTAATATATTCTTTAAACAATAAACTAATATGTGTGTTTTACAACCAATATATTGTATTTTTTATCTTATTATGTTTTAGTTAAAATCTTTTATCTTGTTAAAGTTGTTTTTTTATTTTTTATATTTGTGCTTTTACGTTTTTTCCCGATTTTTTTTTGTTTTTTGGATTTTTTCTTTGGTTTTTGTATTTTTTTGTGGTGTGTTCTAAATTAATCGAGATAACATTTTATAAATTAAAAATAATAATACTTCCCAAATATAATTATTTTTTATAAAAAATATATATTATGATATATATAAAATCCCTCCAAATCAAAACTATTGGGATTTTAAATATTATAAAACACATATATTAAAAAACCTATTTTACAAAAAATTAAACCTTATTCGATTTGGGTATGTTTTTTTTTGTAGGTGGTATTGTATATATTTATATACTTTTTTTTATGGGTTGTATAACCCGAAGTTGGGGGTTATTAATATAAATAACATTTTTCATTTTTTTGCGTTTTTGTGTCTTTTTGTAGTTGAGAGTCAAATAATATATTAGTAAGTTTGTATGCGAGTTTATATGTTGTACCAACCCAACACGTAATTATAAATAATTTTTTTTGAATATTATACATAATAAACCCCCCATCAAAATCTACATATTTATCCTCTCTTACTCGAACTCGTATATGCGGAATCAAGCATTATCATACCACCATAGAAATTATCCATATCAACACAAAAAAAATCCCGTCTTGCTAATCCCAATCCATCGCCGCAATCCGTCGCCCCGCCTACAAATAGTTGTATTGGACCAGAACTTGTTGTAGACATATTATGGAGAGCTTTTGAGAAGTTTATTAAGATCACACGCAGTACGTCAAGTGCTACAATAAACCTTGTTTACCTACCTCATCTTCATAATGAAATCAACCCCTAAACTAACACTTTAATAAACCCCATAACCCACATAACAACACATAAACCATCATTCCCTAAATTTACAATCTTTTCACCACACCCCACCAACAAAAACAACACTATCATACCACCACTAAACCCAATTCAGAGATAATAGATAGATATATAGATGATAAACAAATCCATCAACCCACATCTATTAACTATAACCCCCACTAACAACCCATCTTACCTCACAACCTATAATTATCAATCCTCCCCGAAAACCCCTATAAACCATCCAATGCAAATAAGTACACCCTCTCCCATAACTTATTATACTAAGCACCCACTCATGGGTTCATGCCGCTCCCACTATACACCCCCCCTCACGTAACCCAAGATCAGGATCTATCGAATTTATATGGTAGTCTATACGATGTAGATGATTATCGCCTGCTACTTCGTTTTTTGTTTTTCTCCAAAATAATAAATAAAGAGAAAAAGTTGACATAGATTGATACCTGCACCCTCTGTTAATTTTATTCGGATAAACAAACCCAAAACAAAAAATATATTAAAAAAATATAATCACCCAAAAACATTATACCCAATTAATACTACACATAACTAAAACAATTACGTACCTATATTCATTCAATAATTCAAAACATTACTACCTCCCACACCCCCCTCCCCAACTATATAACCTCAAATATTTCATACCACACACAATTTTTTTTTTTTGTAAGTAATTTTCCCACGTTCCTTCACTAATAATCGATACGTAAAGTTTAAAAATATATACTAAATAACTTATTCTTGTCAAAAACACCGAAAAATACCATAACTAACATCCCCCCCGCATGTAACACATTATCCCCCAATTAACCAACTAACGTAATAAAAAAAACCCCAACCCTCCTCCCACTACACACACACTCTTTCTTTTTTCATAAAAAAAATAAAATATTAAATTGACCAAAATTAAGTCGTTTCTCTTCCTTTTTCTACCCCCAAATGTTTTTGTTTTTTTTTCTTTTTTTTTTTTTTTTGACGTTTTTGAATATTCCCCTCTACCACCCCAATACCCCCAACTTTACTTATCAATGTCCCCCAAACTAACCCCAGACTAAATAACTTGTTATAAAAACTACCCCACCACAATACCAACAAAACCCCACCATATATACCCCCCCCCAACCCCAACCGCCCACAAAAAACCACCCAACAACCACACCTACCCCCCCCCACCATAATCCCCCCCACCAACACCACCTCAACAACAAACCACCCCCCCCCCTCTTATTATATAACCCCCCTATACTGTCAGAATAATGTCTATTTCCCCCCCCCCTCCGCCTGAAGCTCACGTCGATCAGACACTTATGGACCATATTTTAAAATATATAATAGTGATGGTTAAGAGCAAATCACAACCAAAAAAATATACTTCCTAACTCATATATGCATATTATACGCCTAATCTCAATAGAAGCCTCCGACCCACGTAATCCCTGTTGTTTCATTTTGTATGACCGTTTTGCAAATTGAAGACAAATCTTTCTTAAGGACTTTTTTTTTTATTTCTCGCACTGGACAGCACAAAAATATCAAAAAAAAACCACCCCCCCCCAAACATATACAACACACACAAAAAAAATAAAAAAAAACCAAAAAACCCCCCCCACAACGCCCCACCCTCCGACCAATCGATAAATCCCCCACCCTCATCCAGCCCACCTGCTCCTCACCACCAACCCCCCCGCCAGAATGCCCTGTACCCCCTCGCCCCTGCTCGCTATCCAAGTAGTCTGTACCACCCCCCCCCATCCCCCGACACCCTCTGCATTGCCCCCCCCCCTTCCCCCCCCCCTCCCCCCCTTTTCCTCCCCCCTCACTACCACACTTTAATCTCCCACCCCACTTCTTCCAAATTTCTCTCTCCCCCCACCCCACTAACTCAAACTTACAATCTCCACTACCACTCTACCTCTTTTTATAACCCACACTCCAACTCTTAAACAGTAATATATCCTTCCCCTTATCAAACAACATTATTTACTCTATCTCTCTCTCGACTCTACTCCCTACCACACTATATTTTCCATCCTTATATCCTGCTCTATCCTCTTTCTTTCTTTCCTTTCTCCCTCTTACCTTCCTACCCATCTTACCTCCTCTCAGTTCAAACTCTCTCCACAGTTACTCGCTCACCTCACCTCTTTACCCACCCACCTTCATCTCACACAAACCTCTTTCCACCTGCGTGCTCGATGCTGCTGGCGACGCACGACTTTAGATCGAACACACGCGCCGCAACCTCTATTTATTTTCTGCTCCCATCCACCTCCTCACCCCACCCAACCTCCCCCCCCCCCCCTCACCCCCCCCCCAGGACCCCCTAACCCCCCCCCCCCCCCCACCCCCCCCCCCCCCCACCCCCCCCCCCCCCCCCCCCCCCACCAAACACCAACACCCCACACCAACAACAACCCCAAACCAACCCCCAACCCCCCCCCCCCAACAACCCCACAACCAACTCCCCTACCCCCCCCCCCCCCCTCACCCCAAACACCCCTTCCCCAATCAACCCCCCCCAACCCCCCCACCCCCAACCCCACCCCCTATCACATACCCACCCCCCCCCCCCCCCCATCACCCCCCCTCAATCCCCCCCTCTTCCCCTAACCACACACTATCTAAAAAAAACATTAATAAAAAACAATCCATAAAATTCTTTCCCCCCCAAATAATACCCCCCCCTCCCACCCCCCCCCCCC
>CALYLW010001091.1:0-83767 GCA_944989445.1 Ampullaceana balthica
CGCCGTAGGCGCCCTTAAAAAAAGAGGGCGCCGCAGGCGTCACGGCGCCGCAGCACGAACTAGTCAAAATAATAAAAAGGCTTTTACCATGTCATACTAACACGAGTACATAGTTTAGCCTCTCTAGTTTATCCAGAATCTGCGTGTGGTTTCCGAGCTGGTTGGTCTACCGTACACATTGTGTTCTCCATACGTCAGCTCAATGAAAAATGCAGAGCAGAGAGCAGCAGATGGCTTTATACATTGCCTTTGTTGATATTACAAAAGCCTTTGATTTAGTCAGTCGCAACGGCTTTTTTTCAAATCCTGGAAAAAGTTGGCTGTCCCTTACACCTACTCGCCATCACCAGACATTTCCATGAAAATATGCAGGGCACAGTGCAGTTCGATGGAGTTACCTCAGAAGCCTTTTTCAGTCAGCATTGGTGTTAAACAGAGTTGTGAACTCGCACCACAACTGTTTTCAATATTCTTCTCTGTACTGCTTCGATACACATTAAAAGATAGCAGAGATGAAATATGGTTACACACCAGAGCTGATGGAGTACTTTACAACACTGCTCGCCTCTGAGCCAAAACCAACACAAAACGACAGATGTCTTAATTTGCGAACTACTTTTTGCGTATGATGCAGCACTGATAGCACACACAGGCACTGATTTACAACAACTAGTATTAAGCTGCCCCAACGCCTGCAATGAATACGGTCTGCAAATCATCTTGAAAAAGACAAACATCATGTACCAAAAAACATGATATCCTCCTACCATCAACATCGACAATCAAAACTTGGAGGTTTTGGACAGCCTCACCTACTTGGGATCCAAGGTCTCGTATACAATGCCCATCGATGACGAAATAAACAGTAGAATTGGCAAGGTAGCTGCCACAATGTCTAAACTAAATAAATGGGCTTGGCAAAACACCAAGCTAAGGGAGAAAACTAAACTTTGTGTCTATCGAGAATGCGTCATTAGTACGCTGCTATACGGGAGCGAGACATGGACCTCTCACACATCTCATGAGCGCAAGCTTAATAGCTTCCACTTGAGGTGCCTGTGTCGCGATCTTGGCATTAAATGGCAAGACAAGGTGTTAAATAGTGAGGTCCTGATGCGTGCCAATATCCAAGGTCTTTTATTAATCCTTAGTGAACGACGTCTTAGCTGGCTAGGACACGTAAAAAGAATGAGCCCGTTTCGCATTCTCAAAGGACCTTTTATATGGATAACTGGTATCAGGAAAGAGGAACACAGGCCACTTACATCTCCTATTTTAAGATGTATGCCAGAGACATGAAAGCAGCCATGATGCGCACAAGTGTCTGGGAGTATAAGGCAGAAGACCGATCTATGTTGCGCAAAGTTCTCAAAGAGGACGTCATAATAGCGTGGACGGAGGAGGTTACAGACAGAAGAGCTAGGAGAAATGCCAAAATATTGGGAAGCACAGAACTCGTGTACAAAAGCTGTGGTAAAGACTGTCACTCAAGAATAGTAATGTACAGCCGCACGAGGAAATGCAAGCCAACCCAAAGTGATGCACCATTGTCTCACGAGATTGAAGGATGCCGATTATACACCAGCCTTTGGCTGTGATAAAGGTAATTCAAATAAATTTCCAACATAATTTACAAAAGACATGGCCGTCTTAAAGTTTCTTAACAATCACAACATGATAAAAGCATGAAATTAATGTATTTTCGTCATAGTCCAGTAGTTATATAGAGCAAAGTCTGCGCACACCATCGCATGTCCGCGATTAAGTTCTAGAAAAAAACAATAATTTGTTTTCTATGCTTTACGTCATACCACGACAGTTACGCCTCTGGAAACGTCTTGTCAATGAGCAGCTCTTTTAAGCTACACATGACATCCTGGTTCAAGAGCGTCCACTTTTTAATAATGAATCTTGGACTTTAGACGATGGCCATTTTTTAATTGCAGAGATCGCCTACCTTTGTGTACCCGGGGAGTGCTACTGACCGTGTCTGCAACCTAAACGAGATATACTCTAACATCAACAATGATGACTGACACTGTTTGCGGTGAATAGCATGAATATTCACCACTAAATTATTTCCAATCACGTATCATGGGCAAAGATACTAGATTTCAGCGCACAGACTATCTTTTTTACGCTCTCTCGATGTATGAGTATCATCGTATTCAGAACAATATCAACGTTTGCGGTAAGAAAATTCAACATAACGATACGGTTGCGGATGATATTCATCTCTATGTCAAGAATTTGCGTGGCTCAATGGCCTATTGGAATACTGCTCTGAGTGAGCTTGGCGTGGCTCAATGGCCTATTGGAATACTGCTCTGAGTGGACTTGGCGTGGCTCAATGGCCTATTGGAATACTGCTCTGAGTGAGCTTGGCGTGGCTCAATGGCCTATTGGAATACTGCTCTGAGTGGACTTGGCGTGGCTCAATGGCCTATTGGAATACTGCTCTGAGTGGACTTGGCGTGGCTCAATGGCCTATTGGAATACTGCTCTGAGTGGACTTGGCGTGGCTCAATGGCCTATTGGAATACTGCTCTGAGTGGACTTGGCGTGGCTCAATGGCCTATTGGAATACTGCTCTGAGTGAGCTTGGCGTGGCTCAATGGCCTATTGGAATACTGCTCTGAGTGAACTTGGCGTGGCTCAATGGCCTATTGGAATACTGCTCTGAGTGAACTTGGCGTGGCTCAATGGCCTATTGGAATACTGCTCTGAGTGAACTTGGCGTGGCTCAATGGCCTATTGGAATACTGCTCTGAGTGAGCTTGGCGTGGCTCAATGGCCTATTGGAATACTGCTCTGAGTGAGCTTGGCGTGGCTCAATGGCCTATTGGAATACTGCTCTGAGTGAGCTTGGCGTGGCTCAATGGCCTATTGGAATACTGCTCTGAGTGAGCTTGGCGTGGCTCAATGGCCTATTGGAATACTGCTCTGAGTGGACTTGGCGTGGCTCAATGGCCTATTGGAATACTGCTCTGAGTGGACTTGGCGTGGCTCAATGGCCTATTGGAATACTGCTCTGAGTGGACTTGGCGTGGCTCAATGGCCTATTGGAATACTGCTCTGAGTGAGCTTGGCGTGGCTCAATGGCCTATTGGAATACTGCTCTGAGTGAACTTGGCGTGGCTCAATGGCCTATTGGAATACTGCTCTGAGTGAACTTGGCGTGGCTCAATGGCCTATTGGAATACTGCTCTGAGTGAACTTGGCGTGGCTCAATGGCCTATTGGAATACTGCTCTGAGTGAGCTTGGCGTGGCTCAATGGCCTATTGGAATACTGCTCTGAGTGGACTTGGCGTGGCTCAATGGCCTATTGGAATACTGCTCTGAGTGAACTTGGCGTGGCTCAATGGCCTATTGGAATACTGCTCTGAGTGGACTTGGCGTGGCTCAATGGCCTATTGGAATACTGCTCTGAGTGACTTGGCGTGGCTCAATGGCCTATTGGAATACTGCTCTGAGTGGACTTGGCGTGGCTCAATGGCCTATTGGAATACTGCTCTGAGTGAGCTTGGCGTGGCTCAATGGCCTATTGGAATACTGCTCTGAGTGACTTGGCGTGGCTCAATGGCCTATTGGAATACTGCTCTGAGTGGACTTGGCGTGGCTCAATGGCCTATTGGAATACTGCTCTGAGTGGACTTGGCGTGGCTCAATGGCCTATTGGAATACTGCTCTGAGTGAGCTTGGCGTGGCTCAATGGCCTATTGGAATACTGCTCTGAGTGGACTTGGCGTGGCTCAATGGCCTATTGGAATACTGCTCTGAGTGAGCTTGGCGTGGCTCAATGGCCTATTGGAATACTGCTCTGAGTGAGCTTGGCGTGGCTCAATGGCCTATTGGAATACTGCTCTGAGTGGACTTGGCGTGGCTCAATGGCCTATTGGAATACTGCTCTGAGTGAGCTTGGCGTGGCTCAATGGCCTATTGGAATACTGCTCTGAGTGGACTTGGCGTGGCTCAATGGCCTATTGGAATACTGCTCTGAGTGAGCTTGGCGTGGCTCAATGGCCTATTGGAATACTGCTCTGAGTGAGCTTGGCGTGGCTCAATGGCCTATTGGAATACTGCTCTGAGTGAGCTTGGCGTGGCTCAATGGCCTATTGGAATACTGCTCTGAGTGGACTTGGCGTGGCTCAATGGCCTATTGGAATACTGCTCTGAGTGGACTTGGCGTGGCTCAATGGCCTATTGGAATACTGCTCTGAGTGGACTTGGCGTGGCTCAATGGCCTATTGGAATACTGCTCTGAGTGGACTTGGCGTGGCTCAATGGCCTATTGGAATACTGCTCTGAGTGAGCTTGGCGTGGCTCAATGGCCTATTGGAATACTGCTCTGAGTGGACTTGGCGTGGCTCAATGGCCTATTGGAATACTGCTCTGAGTGGACTTGGCGTGGCTCAATGGCCTATTGGAATACTGCTCTGAGTGGACTTGGCGTGGCTCAATGGCCTATTGGAATACTGCTCTGAGTGGACTTGGCGTGGCTCAATGGCCTATTGGAATACTGCTCTGAGTGGACTTGGCGTGGCTCAATGGCCTATTGGAATACTGCTCTGAGTGGACTTGGCGTGGCTCAATGGCCTATTGGAATACTGCTCTGAGTGAACTTGTTGCACAAATCCGATGTTTAGGACCGCCACATTACTTCCTCACTTTCAGCTGCAATGATCTTCATTGGGAAGACATGATTATAGCATTATTGCACAGTGATGGCGCTCCTAACAAAAATCCGAAGGATGTAAGTACATATGATGCACAGAAACTCGTGGAAAAGTATCCAGTCGTCGTAAGCCGCCACTTCATGATTCGAGTCAATGCACTCATGTCTTTGTTGAAATCAGATGAAACAACTCTTGGAGGTAAACTAATTGATTTTTGGTGGCGCATTGAGTTCCAAAACAGAGGTTCTCCACACCTTCACATGCTTGTTTGGATAGAAGGAACTCCAGATTTTAATACTCCTGAGGGCATTTCTCGAATTGATGAGGTGTTGACGTGTGAGGTACCTAAAGATCCTGAATTGAAAGCTCTTGTAAATGGTGTACAACGACATCATCACACGCATACGTGTCACAAAAACCATTCCATAGACTGTCGGTTCAACTATCCTCGAATTCCAAGTGACCGAACTCACATAGTTGCCAATACATCGGATGAATTCATTAAAAACGGTGGTCGCATATGTATCTTGAAACGTAAACCCGGTGAAGAATTCATTAACAACTATAACATCAAGTTATTAAAGTTTTGGATGGGAAATATGGACATTCAACCATGTGGAAACAACGAGTCTGTTGCAATGTATGTGGCAAAATATTGTTCGAAAAATGAGCCAACAGAGATGTCAGCAGGTTTGAGGGAAGCAATAAAAAAAATTCGACAAGAAGAAAGCAGCACTTCCACAAAGCTCTTCAAGATATGTATGAAAATTCTTCATGAACGCCAAGTATCTGCATGCGAATGTGTATTTCGCTTGTGTCATCTTGTCTTAAAGCAGTCTTCTCGAAGATGCGTCTTTATCAACACGCGCAAACCAGAACAACGCTATAAAGTGCTCCGTTTTATCAATGATGCTGCAACTGGCTACTGTAAAGATATTATTGAAAGATATGTGCAGCGTCCCCGTGATCCACACCCTTCATATAAATTTGAACAGATGTCACTTATGGAGTTTGCCATGTTGTTTGAACCTCATTATGGTAAGGCTTCTGCGAACGAAGATGATGGTGATCAAGATGCATACGATGACCCCCTAGTATTTCGACCATTACCTATGCTGACCTTATTAGACGGGACAAAAATGAAGATCAGAAATCGTCCCGCCGTAGTACGAGTGCCTAACTTTCGAGAAGCTAATGATCCCGAAAATTACTATTACAGTCTTCTTGCACAATATGTTCCGTTCCGAACTGAGAATGAACTGTTAAGAAAACCCGACGGTTCAAACTACAACTCACCAAAAGAAGCATTCCTTGCGACAGAAGCCAAGCTGAGGGCAGCTAATGCATATATGGAAATTCATCGCACTCGAGACCGTCAGTTAGATAATGCACTTAATCGTGCTAATGCTTTCATTCAATTGGAAGATCCAAATATCGAAGACGACATCGATGATATTGAACAAGACGAACATGATATCAGGCCAACTGAGGACGAGTTCCAAGCATCATTAGCAAAGGCGAATGTTGGCCAAAGAGATCTTTTTAACTTTATCACACAAAGTATCAAAAGACAACAACAGGGATCATCTGACCGAGTAAGAATTCATGTTACTGGTGGTGCCGGATCGGGAAAAACGTTCGCCCTGAACCTTGTCAAGGAAATATTCATTCGTTGCTATAACGGAGATATGGATTCAGTCAAAGTCGCTGCTCTTACTGGTGTCGCGGCAAAGTTGATAAACGGCCGCACACTTCACTCTATGTTTAAATTGCCGGTACAGCGCGATGGAAAGATATTAAGATTGCCAAATCTCACTGGCATTTACTTAAAAAATTTGCGATTACAATGGCGGAAAACAGAATTACTGATTATTGATGAGATCTCAATGGTTCCCTACGAAATGCTGGATCATTTAAACTCACGATTGCAACAGATTAAAAACAGTGATGTATATTTTGGTGGAATAAATGTTTTGCTTTTTGGTGACTTAATGCAACTACCACCCGTGAGAGGAAGTCCAGTGTTTCATCAACCGAAAAGTTTCGAACCCGCAGATCATTTATGGCGAACGCTTTCGTTTTGTGAACTCACTCAAAATATGCGCCAACGAGGAGACACAACTTTTATAGAGCTCTTAAATGATCTACGAATAGGTGAGTTGAAGCCGCAACATTTGAGCATTCTCCTTAAAAAGGTCGAAAAAAATCTCAGCGGTGAATTTGCGGTTGGGAAAGCGCTGAGAATAGATCCAACAAACGATTTGGTGGATTCCCATAATGATCAAGCTCTTCAACATCATCAGTTACAAGGCCAACCAATGATTAAACTTAAAGCAGTTGACCGAATCTCTGACGCCATCAAAGATATAAGCAATATTGCTATTGAAAGGCTTATTCCAGAAGATATCAACAAGACTGGCGGCTTGCCAAGCACTCTGGTGATATTTGAAGGTGCGCGAGTCATGCTTCGTTATAATGTCGACACAAGTAAAGGACTGGTTAATGGAGCCATGGGTGAAGTCATCCAAATTATTTGGCCACTATATCGCAGAGCGCAAATTTACGCAAAAGATTTGCCAAAATTGAAAATAAATTTCTTTGGGATTGGTGAACACATCATCGAGCCAATGACAGTTGAGTTTCCAGCAAAGTTATCAGCCGGAACAGCAGAAAGGCGAATGCTGCCACTCATCCTTTGTTGGGCTGTGACCATTCACAAAATGCAAGGATCAACAGTCGATCATGCAGTAATTAACTTGGGTTCGAAGATTTTCGCTAAAGGCCAGGCTTATGTTGCTTTAAGTCGAGCAAGAGCTCTTAAAGGAATTCGATTAGAGGAACTCGACTGTTCAAAGATTCAAGATAAGTCATTTTGTAATTTGCCAGCATTGGCAGAATTAGAAAGAATGCGCGAGCTTCCTGACTACCGTAGTAATATTTAAAGACTGAGAAAGAACATTCTGACACAAAACAACAAAGTGATGAATCACGAGTGTCTTATGAATCCCGTCTCATCAAACAACGGCAATCTAATGCAATACGACGAAGTGAAGAATCGTCAAGAAACATCGGCAAATCTAATGCAAAACGACGAAGTGAAGAATCCTCAGCGTCTTATGAATCCCGTCTCATCAAACAACGGCAATCTAATGCAAAACAACGAAGTGAAGAATCACCAGTGTCTTATGAATCCCGTCTCATCAAACAACGGCAATCTAATGCAAAACAACGAAGTGAAGAATCACCAGTGTCTTATGAATCCCGTCTCAAGAAACACCGGCAACCTAATGCAAAACAACAATGTAAAGAATCGTCAAGAAACATCGGCATCTAATATAAAACGTCGAAATGAAGAATCACCAGTGTCTTATGAATCCCGTCTCATCAAACAATGGCAATCTAATGCAAAACGTGGAAGTGAAGAATCACCAGTGTCTCGGGAATCCCGTCTTATCAAATAATGGCAATCTAATGCAAAACAACGAAGTGATGAATCACTAGTGTCCCGTGAATCCCATCTCAAGAAACACCGGCAACCTAATGCAAAACAACGAATTGAAGAATCGTCAGTGTCTCATGAATCCCGTCACAAGAAACACAACCAATCTAATGCAAAACAACAATGTGAAGAATCGTCAAGAAACAACGGCAAATCTAATGCTAAACGAGGACGTGAAGAATCACCAGTGTCACGTGATTCTCGCTTTCACAAGATCGTCATTTTAATTTTCAGGAAAAAGACAGATGAACGTATTACTGGAAGTTTTTAAACCCTAAAGTAATATATTTTGTTTACGCTGATGGTATTTGTGAAGTTTGTCACAAAACTTTGCTATCCAAACCAAGTATCCAATTACACGATTCAACAAAATCTCGATTATCTTCCCGTGGCGTTGTCCAGCAAAGACTCATTGCTTTTTCGTCACCGTTTTAAAACTCATTTGATGTCAAAAAAACGACAACCTGTCCATATAAAGCGTACTGGAACAATCTTGATCCTGGAGTTATTCCACTTGATATCGCAATTTTAACACCAGTGGAGGTTCATTTGCTATCTCGAATCCTATCTTTTCTTGAAGATCATAAAGTATGATTGTGTGTCTGGACAGTACGGCTTCAAAGGTCAAGCAATTTTGTTTGCTCAGGATATCTTGCGAGGTGACAGAAAAGTGCCCCCATGTTACCGCGATCTCCTGATTCTGCTGGCCTAATCGTTGTAACTGAGTCATTAGACAATCTTGACATAACTCGAGAATTCGAGATCTCTCATGAAAATGTAAGCAACGCAATAGAATGGTTGAAATAAAATAATCCTCTTTATTGTGATGTATGGGTGTGGGGGGAGGAGGGAAGGGTAATTTGTGGCACTTTATTACCCGAGGGGTGTTATGTATGATCTTTCAATGATTTACGGGAACTACCTTGATTACGTAGTGTGGTTACTTGGATTTCCAAATGGAAAATGTACTAAGTACCTAAGTTCATTCCGGGTAGAAAGGCAATTGGTCATCCATGCCATTATGTCATCTCACAGTAGTAACTAATTATTTACAAACTGTCTCTGGTAAGCCAGTCTTTTCGATGTGTAACTAATGCCAACATTCAGTTATTACGGTCTGTAGTTTGGAAACTATCGCTTGCCTTGGCTGCCCTCAGCACCTACCATATCCTAAACACCTGGATAATATCCCCTCAGCAGCTACCATATTCTAAACATCTGGATAATCTCCCCTCACCAGCTACCATATTCTAAACATCTGGATAATCTCCCCTCACCAGCTACCATATTCTAAACATCTGGATAATCTCCCCTCACCAGCTACCATATTCTAAACATCTGGATAATCTCCCCTCACCAGCTACCATATTCTGAACACCTGGATACTCTGCACCCCTACCAACAATCTTGTATTACAACAGTCAGGTACCCGTGTGGAGCTAATGTCTTGTATTATAACAGTCAGGTACCCGCGTGGAGCTAATGCCCTGAAATCATTTTGAAATATAATTAAACTCTATTACAACCTCAACTTTTCAAATAATAAAAAAAAACTGCTTCATATGGGTAGGCAATTGAGAGATAATTATAATCTATATTGAAATAGTTTGTCAATCAGTTGAATCCCTTAAAATTACTTTATTTTTTGTTGGTGTTAATTATCGTTTTCATATAACGTCTTACAGAATTATATGGTTTTCGTGCTTAGAGATTGACACTGTTTGAGAACCACTGGACCGAATTATGTTTTTGTTTTATTTCATGTTTGTTTTAAAATAAATATTTTATGGTCATGAATATTGTTCAATAACACGATGAGCGAGATGTGTAGTGTGGTTCTATTGTATTGAACTAAAAAATCCTTAAATAACTATAACTACGTCCCTAGGGATAGAACTGATGGTGAAGCGAATTATATTTTTAAAAGAACAACTCTTTTTTAAAAAAAATTTCGCACCCATATTTGGAAACGCTTTTACCTATATGAAATATTTCTTTGTTTGATTACAAATGAAAATTCGCACCCTGACCTCAAAATATATTAAGTGAGTTCACCAGCAGCGAATTGTGATACTTGATGTAAATAGTGAAGCGCAAACATGTGTTATAAGAGGGGCAACTCCTGAACTTTATTTTAATACGGGTTCATCAAGGGTTGACATCTCGAAGAATCACACTCAGATTTGATTGTGATTACTTATTTAATTAATTCACTAAATTATGATATTAATGTCATTGCATATCTGATCGACTGTTAATGATATCATCAAACTGGGCCTGATACTTTTGTTGTTTGAATAAATGTTTAAAAAAACATAACGACGCTGTTTGTTCTACTTGGTTTGATTTGTGTTCAGGTGAAGTGCCTCTGGGAGAAATGACCAACTTTAATCAACATGTGGACACATTTCCTTGCGTCCACTCCACAAAACAGTCAGGTTAACTCCCCAACAAAGTGTAACAATTATTGCTGAGGCTTATTTTAAGTATTGTTATACTATACTATCCTGGTTAGAAGCATACTCAGTAGTCATTACATTTTATCACTATTTTAGGGATCGGTACTTAGTGGAATGCCACTTCAATAGTAGCATTAGATCGTCTACATTTGCGATGAAGTATTGTATTTTTAAAAGATATATATCAAACATATGCATATTTATTTATTAGTTTAATTTTTTACATCTTTATTACTTAATAGGACCTTTTCTATATAATACTGATTAAAAATAATAATTACTAACATAAGGTTTATTGAATTTATACATAATATAAATTTGGTTTATACAAATTTACTATTTCCTGAATTTACTGTATCATAAACTTGAAAATTTATATTTAAAAACTTTTGATCGATTTTTAACCCACTTGCTCGTAAGCTAGCGAGCTGAAATTTTGCATGCAGTTTCGTAACGATAATAAAAACAATGTCTCAAAATTTCAGATCGATCGCATGGACCGTAATTAAATTATTGATTTTTTAGATTATTTTATTTATTCCTATGTATCATGCTATTTTTTGAGATAGAGCGTCCCGTAGCGTATTATATTGAACAACCTTTCTGTCGCGCAATAAGGTGCGTATTTTATTGACAACTCTTTTTATAAACATATTCCTGATCGGTGCGCATTATATTAAACACGTTTTACGACACAACTGCAATTTTGTATTTCTGGATGGTCTGGCGCTGCGTATTATAATGAAATTCTTTTAATTACTTCTCGTACATAAAGGATTTATAGTCAAAAACTTGGTTTTTTACGGGTTGTTTTTTATTAAATCCTTTATATTAACTCGTGGTGTCTGCGGCGGACCTTGCTTGCTTGCTTGCTTGTCGCCAAAACTTTTGATCGATTTTTAACCCACTTGCTCGCAAGATAGCGAGCTGAAATTTTGCAGGCAGTTTCGTACCGATGATAAAAACAATGTATCAAAATTTCAGATCGATCGCATGTACCGTAATTAAATTATTGATTTTTTAGATTATTTTTTTTATTCCTATGTATCATGCTATTTTTTGAGATAGAGCGTCGCGGTGCGTATTATATTGAACAACCTTTCTGTCGCGCAATAAGGTGCGTATTTTATTGACAGCTCTTTTTATAAACATATTTCTGATCGGTGCGTATTATATTAAACATGTTTTACGACACAACTTCAATTTTGTATTTCTGGATGGTCTGGCGCTGCGTATTATAATGAACATTCTTTTAGTTACTTTTCGTACATAAAGGATTTATAGTCAAAAACTTGGTTTTTTACGGGTTTTTCTTATTAAATCCTTTATTATAACTCGTGGTGTCTGCGGCGGACCTTGCTTGCTTGCTTGCTTGTCGCCAAAACTTTTGATCGATTTTTAACCCACTTGCTCGCAAGATAGCGAGCTGAAATTTTGCAGGCAGTTTTGTACCGATGATAAAAACAACGTATCAAAATTTCAGATCGATCGCATGTACCGTAATTAAATTATTGATTTTTTAGATTATTTTATTTATTCCTATGTATCATGCTATTTTTTGAGATAGAGCGTCGCGGTGCGTATTATATTGAACAACCTTTCTGTCGCGCAATAAGGTGCGTATTTTATTGACAGCTCTTTTTATAAACATATTCCCGATCGGTGCGCATTATATTAAACACGTTTTACGACACAACTGCAATTTTGTATTTCTGGATGGTCTGGCGCTGCGTATTATAATGAACATTCTTTTAGTTACTTCTCGTACATAAAGGATTTATAGTCAAAAACTTGGTTTTTTACGGGTTGTTTTTATTTATTTTTGTACACCTTATTAAAAAGATACCTAGTCAATTTCCCATCACATACACATACACACATTCACACAGTCAGTGACATAAACTGTACACCTTTTTATAAAGATACCTGGTCAATTTCCTATCACATACACATACCCACACTCAGTTACACAAACTGTACAAAGTTAGAAAGAAAAGGAGCCGGATTAGGTGATTTTTAGATAATTCGTTGTTCAATTTTTTCAAATTCATTATGACGTTATCCTGAGAGAGAGATAGAGAGAAACAGAGAGAGAAAGAAATATACAGAGTGAGAAAAACAACGAGAGACAGAGAGAGGGGGAGAAAGAAAGAGAGAGAAAGGTATGACCTATGGCGGATTTAGGGGGAGGGGTCTGAACGGGCTAAAGCCAGGGGCCCCCGATTATTTTTTATTTAGGGGCCCCAAAATCTAGTATATGCTATAATAAAGGTGGACAAATGTTTGCATGAATCCGTAAAAATATAAATTAAATAAATTAATAAAATCTTACTTATTAATCGTATCACTTATCGCTATTCGGAACCGATAGCCTTAGTAAACGAAAAACTTAATTTGATACGCTCAATAAGAGAAAATGTTAATAAACCAGCGTATCACCCGTCAAAAATGACGGAAATTTTCAAAATAAATAAACATCAGATTAAAAAATAACGTAATACAGACAGTGGCGTAGCGAGAGGGGGCAGGGGGGGCAAATGCCCCGGCGGCACTTTGACAGGGGTGGCAAATTCCTAGTCGTTAATTAGTTTCTTATAATAAAAAAAAATTTTAAGCAAGAGAAGTTTTTTTTAGTTGAAATTAAAGAAAAGCCAAATAAGAAATTAATAAAGGAACTATCCAAAAGCATGTGAACTTTTTAACTGCCAAAACTTTAAACTCCTTATTGGATATACATTCTTCTGAGAGGCTAAGTTAGTATGAGAACGTGACACTGATGTGGTGATACATTCATTGATTCTTAACATTTTAAAGCCGCCCCTGTTGTAAAATTATTTTAATTTTTTTTTAGGGGGGGGGGAAGGGGGGGGCGGCAAATTCCTCTTTGTTAATTAGCTAATTGTTAAAACGTGAAAATAAATTTTAATAAAAGAAAAGCCAAGATTTTAAAAAATTAACGAAATGAAGAACTATATTAAAATACGAGAGCGCTTCTAATGCCAAACTACACACTCCATTATAAATCTAAAGTCTTCTGATACTAATGTTACTGAGCTTGAAAACATAGGGGCTGACAGTATGACAATAATGTGAATGTATATATAATTGATTCAAGTTTGAGTTTAACGTAAGTAAATTAATGGGGAAAAAATGTTGACGCATTTGTATGCTTATTTTAATTTATTTTGTTGTGTGGCATAAACAAAAATAATGGAAACAATTGCTTATCTAGTGGAATTAAAACTTGGCACAAATAAATACAACATTGGGGATGGGGGGGGGGCGGCAAATTCCTCGTGTTAATTAGCTATTTTTAAAACGTTAAAATAAATTTTAATAAATTAAAAGAAAAGCCAAGATAAGAACTCAACATTAACAAAGTTTTTTGCAAATGGATGAAATCAGAAATTGGATAAAAAAGAATAGACTATTAATAAAGACCGACAATTAGTTGTTGTAAAAGAGAAAAGAAAATGGCAAGAAGTTCTTGTTAGAATATTTAACATTATTAAATCCTGGCGAATTTGAATGTGACTTTTTAAGGTCACAGAGAGGGCAATACAGTAGCGAATAAAGGCAATATTATGCAACTAATGCATTAGCTTGCAAAGTACTTTCGAGCACTCCGAGAACATAGTGGGAAAAGGGGTAAAAAACTTGTCAACTAAAATTCAAACTGAGCTCATAGCAATTTTAGGAAATACAGTTCACAAAAAATCATCTTTCTTCAATAACAAGATATCAAATATTGTTCCAGTTCCATTGTATTTTATAGCTCTTCATATATTTAACATAAGGATCAAACAAGTCCAGTTGTGTGATATGTAAAGATTGAAAATAAAAAAAGTAGACGCTGTAGAATCTTTCAAAGATTTCATTCAGGCAAAAATGAATCTACTTACAACATTTTCTGAAATGATTTTGAATAAATGATGATTTTAAAATAATGGGCTGCACAAGCCCAAAGTGTGTTAACACTTCTTAAGGGCTGGAAAGTATACAAGTATTACAAGAGTTCAACAAAAGGCGCTAAAAATATAAAATCTCATGTCAAACTCGTTCAAACAGTTAAACCTAATTTGTTAACATGATACTCCAACTGAAACGAATTCTCCAACAATTTTAGTACACTTAGCGTTGTTACGCATTCTTTTCCAAGTCCACATACTGTTGGAAATTCCTAATTGCTTCTACAAGCAAGGCATTCAGACTTCAGGATACAAAATAGTGAATATACCATGGAGCCATTTTGAGGTTACTTTGAAAGCTATAGAACTGAAAGATGCAGACGAAAGCTCAACACACGAACAGACGCAGGAACTTTGCTAGTCACAATGAAATCTTTTTATGTTCAGTTATATAAAAAAGTGCCCGAAATTCTTTACAAACGTATAGTGCCCAACAAAAACTTTCTTAGCAGTGGCTACTCACAGAACAACTAATGGAATGGAATACTTAAGGGATTCTTTGACATTTGATAAAATTTTATGGGAGACCACATTATTTTAATCGAACCTTCCAATCAAAGAACAAGAGAGCGAATCTTTTGGTGATCGAAGCAAATATGTATGTATCCATGCTATTTAGAATAACAGTTAAGAAGAAATTTGTCTTCTTCATAAGATGAGATTAGTGTATAAATTCGTTTGAGGCTTTTTCAGTTATATAGAATTTAGAAAACAGACATGACTTTCTTACACCAGCCAATCTACTGGACTTTGAAATTTTGTCTTCAAATTTAAGTATTCAAAATATCCCACATGACATAGTCAGGCAAGGAATATTTTAACCCCATGAATGGAATAGCATATAATGAATTTAAGACTAGGTGGTTTATTTAAGTTATATAAGTTTGTAAAGATATTTAGGCTCGAAGTTACCCTGCCTAAAATAATATAATTAATTCGAACATTGCTTAAAACTGTCTTAAGTAATGCAAGGTGTTAAAAAGGCTTCTCTAAAATTATTTAAAGAAAGGTTAATGACGATCAATTACTAATACACCAAAATTGTCTAATCTAATGCTATTTTGGCTATTGAGCATATCATGGCTGAAAACATTGATACATGAAAGATTGAGCCATGAGGAAAAACATAAAACTTTAATTTCATTAAGAAATGAAGCCTTTCTTTTAAACATAAAAATATATAGTGTTCTTATTATTACTTTCGAATATTTTTTTTTACTTTACTGCGTTAAAGATATTTTTTCGGGGGGGGGGAGTGCGGCAAATTTGGTTTCTGCCCCGGGCAGCACACACCCTACTCTACGCCGCCTGTCTCGTCTCGCATTTTTATTTTTAAATGTTGATAGAGTGTTGGTTTTCCTGCTTTGGTCAGACAACCCATTCCACGTCCGAATCCTGGACGAAAAGAACGAGATTTGTATGTATTTGTTGTTCCACACGGAATAGGAAAAATGTTTTTATAACTATGTTTATCTGAGGGTTGTGTTAGTTTATCTTTAGTCTATACCGTGTATAATTGAGAGAATATATGCAGATAGGAGAAAATGGTGAGACTTATCTTATCTTATCTTATCTGTTTACAGACGCTCCTTCTATACAGAAGATTATTGCGTCCTACGCTTATCTATGGTTTGTGTTTAGTCCTGCATTTTTATTAGAGATTTAAATGTTGATAAAGTGTTGGTTTTCCTGGATTCTTCAGGCAACCCATTCCACGCCCGAATTCCGGACGGGAAGAAGGAAAACTTGTATGTGTTTGTTCTTGCATACGGAATAAGAAAGGTGTTTTTATCCTTATGTCTATCTGAGGGTTGTATTAAGTTATCTTTGTGTTGTATTTCTAAATTAGAATTAATTGCTTTATGTATGATTACTACTTTGCTCTTGGTTCTTCTATCCTCTAGTGTTTCAAGGTTTAATGATTTAACTAATGGTGTTACTCTTGTCAGTTTCGAATATTCTCCAGTAATGAATCTGGCAGCTCTTTTTTGAATTTGTTCTAGTTTATCAATGTTTTCTTTGGTGGATGGGTCCCATACAGAAGATGCATATTCTAGTGCAGGTCTCACCAAAGTGAGGTAGCATTTTAGTTTTATATCTCTATTACATTTGTTAAAGTTCCTTTTTATAAAGCCTAAGGTTTTGTTTGATTTTTTAATAACTTCATTGACATGGGGATTCCATGATAGTTTCTCATTTATTAGGACTCCTAAGTATTTTGCATCTTTAGTTTGGGTCAGTTCTTTTCCATGAATGTAATATTTTGAATTTATTTGTTTCTTTTTCTTTGTTACTCTTAACAGTTGACACTTTTCTGGATGGAAAGACATACTCCAGTTAGTTTCCCATTTTATCAATTCATCTAAGTCTTTTTGTAAAATTTTGCTATCTTGTTCTGATTTAATTGTTCTATAGATTATACAATCATCAGCAAATAGCCTAACTTTTGTACCTGTTGAGATGTTGTTGGGTAAATCATTTATATAAATTAAAAAGAGTAAGGGACCTAGCACAGTTCCTTGTGGAACTCCTGAGTTAACCTTTATTGGTGCAGATTTAGATCCATTAATTATTACAGTTTGCTCCCTGCCCAAAAGGAAGTCTTGGATCCAGTGATGTAAGGAACCTGAGATTCCAAAGTAGTTAAGTTTTTTAAGTAAACTAAGGTGGTGAACTTTGTCAAATGCTTTTGAGAAGTCTAGTAATATTGTATCTATTTGATCATTTTTGTCCAAGCCTTTTGATAGTTCATCTATTAAACCTATTAATTGTGTTTCACATGATCTGTTTTTTCTAAAGCCGTGTTGATGTGGGCATAGGGCATTATATTTGTCAAGGTGGTTAACTATTCTACTATATATTATGTGTTCTAGTAATTTACAGGTGATACTAGTAAGTGATACAGGCCTGTAATTACCAGGGTCTGATTTATCCCCTTTCTTAAAGAGTGGAGTTACGTTAGCTAATTTCCAATCCTGGGGCACTTTACCCTGGTTTAGAGAGGCTTGAAAGAGAACTACAAGGATTGGGGACAGTTCATTGCTTAGTTCTTTTAATAATCTTGCAGGCAAATCATCTGGGCCAGTAGCTTTGTTTATTTTTAAGTTTTTTAGGAGTGAATGTATACCTATCTCATCTACAGTTATGTTACCTATTTCCTCCATTTTATTTAAATTTATTAAAACTTCCTTGTCGCCTGAGGCAGAAAAAGATGATGCAAAATATGTGTTAAGGATATTAGCTTTAGTTTCATTATCATTATAGGTTTTATTATTTGAGCCTTTTAGTGTGGCTATTCCTGAAGGTTCCATTTTTTTAGATTTGATAAAGGACCATAAGTTTTTATTGTTATCTTTGGTAATTACATTGTTTATATATTCATTTTGGAGGTTTCGACTAAGTTTTTGTGTCAAGTGTTTAATCTTTAAGTATTTTTTGTGTATCCTATATGAATAGGTAGCTTTATATTTCTTAAATAAGTTCTCTTTTAGTTTGCATAGCTTTTTCAATCTAGAATTGAACCAGCATTTGTTAATTTTATTTGATGTTAGTTTTGTTGGAACATTCTCATCCATTATAGTTTTTAGATTTGTTTTTATATCTTTCCAAATTTCTTCTACTGGGCTATTTGTGTTAAATTTACTTAGGAAAGTTTGTTGGAAGTTAGCCGCTGATTGGTGTAGTTTTATTGAATTACATTTATTCCAAAGATAGATTATTCTTCTAGGTATCTTATTAATTTTAGTTTTTATTGTATTGGTGACCCTAACAATATCATGGTCGGACAATCCTGGAATTATTTTATAGTCTAACACTAGTCCTGGTCTATTTGTTAGGAATAAATCTAGTGTTTTATTTTTCCTTGTTGCTGTTTTTACTATCTGTTCTAGGTTTATGTTGTTTATAGTGTCTAAAAAGTGTTCATTAATTTCTTTGTTAGTTTGATGGTTATCAATTGTATAATTTTTCCAATTTATATCTGGAAGATTAAAGTCCCCCATAATCCATAGAACTGCATTTTTATTATTCTCTTTTATGAAAGTTAATTGACTACAAAGATTGTTCATGTATTCTAGGGTTTGTATTCGGAGGTCTATATATACTGCCTACAATAAGTGGGGATGAGTTTGGTGTAATTATTTTACAATAAATAGACTCTATATTAAAATTTGGCTGTGTAGTAATTTCTTCAGCTATGATATTTGATTTAATTGCAAGTAGCACTCCTCCATAATTGTCTGGTCTGTCTTTCCTAAAAATATTATAATTGGTGTTTAAAATCTCAGAGTTATATATGTTGGGGTTCAACCAAGTTTCAGAACCAGCAATTATGTCTGGTTCTTCTGTTTTTATAAGTAGTTCTAAATCTGGAATTTTATTTTTTAAGCTTTGGAAATTAACTATTAGTGTTTTGAGAATGTTTTGATTATTATTATTATTAGATTTTTTATGGGTAATTTTATGGGTTTGTGTGGTAGGTTTCATTTTATCTAGTGGTTTATTTATAAAAGGATTAGCCAAAACACTGTAAGAGTTTGTGGTGATAAGGTCCTTATAGTTAAATAAATCTGAACTGATTTGGGGCAACCCACAATGTATGCAGTGCCAAGATGCATATTTATTTCTTAGGCCTATTGCTATGTGCTTTGGTGTGTTAGAGTGCAGTCGATACGCTCACGGATCGAACATTTTTATTTTCTTCATTTTAGTGCACTTTCTATATGTAAATAAAAGCGTGTACTTTTTAAAAAAAATGTTTTTTTTAATTTTATTTTCGACTTTTAGTAACAAAATTTTTAAAATTAATTTTTCGACATACTCAATTCAATTTAATGAGTCAAACTTCGGTGTCTATAACTTAAATGTGATAGTGGTAAAAAGATAGATTATTAATTACAAATTTATGTATTTAAAAATAAATAAATTCCCCCAACTCAAAATTGAACCCAGTACCTCCAGGTCAAAAATCCATTGAGCTAACACGTCTGCCAACTAGGCTATGCCAGTTGTTCCTCTTGTATTATCATGTCAATTTAGATTTAGTTTCGTATTACTGAGCTGTTCAACACATGGAATGTGGTCACCGATGACTGGTGGTGAACTTCGGTGACATTCACGTGAAAGTCAGGAATAGCACGGATACAGATTATATATAAAGATAAACTAAAAAATGCATTTATTTAATTACGGTATTTTCGATGGATCTGAAATTTTGATACAATGTATTGTCATCCAAGATATATCAGTGGTAAAATTTTGAGATCTCTAGGACCATCAGAAGTGGTTTAATTTTACGTTACAAGATTTGACGGATACAACATACAACATACAAACAGTGTGAGTTAAATAAAAGCGTGTAAAAAAATGAAAGTATGTATTTATGTATGTCCTTTATAGCTGACTAAACCATTCATCCGATCGCCATGAAACTTTTGGAGACTTTTGAGTACGCTCCTGGGATGGTCACTGGCTACTTTTTTTTCAAAATTTAACAATCATGGGGCGCCGGGAGCCCATAATATGATTTTTTTCTTATATGAGCTATATAAAAATTAGTTTAAGCGTTAGCTATTAGGTAAATTGATGGATCTTAACCAAACTTTGTATATAACAACTTGGTAGCCAATATTGAAATACTATAGGGCACTAATTTCCTAATGTCCATTTCTTCGGGGACTGGGGGCCCAAAATGTCTTTTTTCATAAACGTTTAATATTTTAATCCCCATTCAATTATTAAAGATCTTGAGAAATATAGATAAATATATCCACTATGAAATTGATTGAAATAAACAGGTGTTTTGAACTTGACATCTTGCACTAAATGGGCCCTGGGGCCCTTAATGTCGTTTTTTGCTTATATGAGCTATATAAAAATTAGTTTTTGCGTTAGCTACTGAGTAAATGAATGGATCTTAACCAAACTTTGTATATAAAAACTTGGTAGCACATATTAAAATAACAAAGGGCACTGCACTTCTAATGTTCAATTGTTCAGGGCCGGGGCCCCAAATGTCTTTTTTCGTATATGTTTGAGATATTATTTCCCATTCTATTTTTAAACGATCTTGAGAAATATATCCATGATGAGACTGAATTAAAATGAACAGCATTTTGAAATTTACATCTTACATCGAATGGGCCGGGGGCCCCAAATGTCTTTTTTTTGGTATACTCTAAGATATTATTTCCACTCAGTTTTTAACGATCTTGAGAAATATAGCCATGATGAAACTGAATTTAAATGAACAGGTTTTCAAAATGTACATCTTGAATTGAATGGGCCTGGGGGCCCCTTATTGTATTTTTCCTTATATCTATATATATATAAATTAGTTTAAGTGTTAGATAATGAGAAAATAACTGGATTTTGACCAAACTCGGTATATAAAAACTTAAGAGCCTATATTAAATTACTATAGGGCACTGAACACCTAATGTCCATTTCCTCGGGGCTAGGGGCCCTAAATGTGTTTTTACTAAACTTTTAATATTGTATTCCCCATTCAATTTTACACGATATTGAGAAATATAGATAAATATATTTATATATTTGTTATGAAATTGATTGAAATGAACAGATTTTCGAAACTTCATATGTTAAACTGATGGGCCCGGTGACCCTTAATGTAATTTTTTTTTAAATCTGTATGTATTCCTTTTTACTGAGATCGTTGCAACACACGATGGGTCTGCTAGTTAAATATATATTAAATGGTAATCCTGTAGCTTTAGTACGTTTATTATTTAGCAGCGAATTTTTTATTTTCTCGTGAGAACTTGTGTTTTTAATTTATTACATGCATTAATATAATTTGTATTTGGGCTATTACAGCGTTAATTATTTAGTTTTTAAAAATTTCTTAGGCATTTTTTTCGTCTCACAACGATACATTGTCCGAACATGCTATAACCATTTTGTTTATTTATCACCCTACTTGCCGAGTTGTGTCACAGTAAGATGCCAAATGAATTTCTTTTTCATTTACAAAAAAGAAAAAGAAAAAAAAAGAAATAAAAAAAGAGTCAAACATCTAGTAACGATCAAAACCCGAAGGGGGGGGGAGTCATTATCCAGCGAGGCACGCCTGGAGGACGGACTCCCGCAGGGGTCCGCCCTCAGTTGTACATTGTTCTTAAACTATGTCCACGACCAACATGGCATTCTGGGGTCGCAGAATGCCATTTTTGCTGACGATCTGGCTACATGGAGTTCAGGAAAAGATGTTGCAACACTACAGAACCGGCTGCAGGAGGATCTGAATCGAATCAAAGACTACACCAACCCATGGCGCCTGGTGGTCAATACGGAGAAAACGGTCCACTCCATTTTCACAAATGGACGGAATGCTCTGAAGCATGAGGTGGTGCATCAGATATCCGGGAAAAGGTTGAATTGTGATCAGACACCAACGTACTTGGGAATCAAGTTGGACCAGAAGGTCCAACTACATAACCATGTGCGTGAATTGTGCGCCAAAGTCACAGCTAAACTGTCCCTGGTGAAAAAACTGGCTAGCATTAGTTTGGGAGGGGGGGCGGACGCAAGACTACTGAGAGCTCTCTATCTCAGTAGCGTGAGGGGAGCCATTGACTACAGCCTCCAGGTCCAGGCTTTTGCGAGCCGTACGGCTCTAGAGGGACTGGACCGAATACAAAACAAAGCTCTACGTTTTGTATGCGGGGCGTTGCGTACGACACCCACAGCCGCTGTAGAAATTATGTCAAACGTGGAACCGCAGGCGATAAGGCGAGAAAAAGCAATCATGACCACGGTGGAGCGTTACCGTAGGTTGGAGCATGACGAACCCTGCTACTAATTACAAGACCGATGGGTAAAGAGGACGTGACTGAAAAGATTGTTGTTTATTTTTTTCGAAGATATTTTAGCACAGGTTATTACACTTTGCACATAAAAAAAAATTACGAGCACTATCTGAATACAAATTTTGTAAAAACGGTTGATCACACACGAAAACAATACGCTAACAGATCGAGTGTTTAATACAGTATAATACTTCTGGCTGAAGTGTCGGCTCACAAATGAATTTCCAGGAAAAATGGACTTTCCCTTTCTGCGTCACTCGTTATGCGAATCTTCGCTCGTTAAGGGAGCACATTTTTCACCAAAACAATTGCTCGTTATTCGAAAAACTCGTTATGACAGGTGCTCGTTATGAGAGGTTTGACTGTATATATATATTAGAAAGAAATACTCTCCGTCAGCGTTATGAGAGGTTTGACTGTATATATATATTTGGAATAATTACTTTCCGTCCGCGTTATGAGAGGTTTGACTGTATATATATATTTGAAAGAATTACTCTCCGTCTGCGTTATGAGAGGTTTGACTGTATATATATATATATTAGAAAGAATTACTCTCCGTCTGCGTTATGAGAGGTTTGACTGTATATATATATTAGAAAGAATTACTCTCCGTCCGCGTTATGAGAGGTTTGACTGTATATATATATATATTAGAAAGAATTACTCTCCGTCCGCGTTATGAGAGGTTTGACTGTATATATATATTAGAAAGAATTACTCTCCGTCCGCGTTATGAGAGGTTTGACTGTATATATATATATATTAGAAAGAATTACTCTCCGTCCGCGTTATGAGAGGTTTGACTGTATATATATATAAATTTGAAAGAATTACTGTCCATCAACGCACGACTCCACCCCCCACCCCATCCTTTCTGCGCCGCATTTTTTAAAGTCGTCCAGCAACAGGGTGTCCCACGAATATCACCTTAACCACCATTACCTTCTCTCTCTCTGTCTCAGTCTGTTTCTATTTCTCTCTGTGTGTGTCTTTATCTATCTCTGTCTCTCTCTTTCTCTTTCTGTATGTGTCTTTATCTAGCTCTGTCTCTCTCTCTCTTTTCTCTCTCTCTCTATAGCTGTCTCTCTCGTTGTCTCTCTTTTACTCTCTCACTGTGTCTCCACCTCTATCTGTCTTCTGTATTATCTCTCTGTCTCTCTCTGTCTCCCTTTCTTTTTATTTCTCTGTGTCTTTTCTTTTCTTTATTTTCTCTCTATCATATCTCGCACCCTATCTATGTCTCTATATTTTTCTCTCTATGTATCTCTCCCTGAATCTCGCTCTCTTTTTCTCACTCTCTTTCTCAATCTCTCTCTCTGCCTCTCTCTCTCTCTCTCTCTCTCTCTCTCTCTCTCTCACTCTCTCTGTCTTTATCTCTTTCTTTTACTCTTTACCTGTCAGTCTCGCTGTATCTCTTTCTTTCTCCTTTTTTTTCTTTCTCTGTTCCTTATTTTTATAACTAACTTTTGACAGTTTGTGTCACGTGGTGTCTCTATAATAATGTGTGTAAGAAGGGTAAGAATTCTCAAAAGAATGTTATTACTGAATTAAGTCATCACTGTTTGTGTGTGTGTGTGTGTGTGTGTGTGTGTGTGTGTGTGTTGGGAGGGGGGTTTGATAATTTCTTCTTTTAACAACAGTCACAGCCTGTTGAATGCTGCATTAAAAAGTCAGTCATCGTTAAATAAGAGTTCATCTGATTTTATAAAAATAATGTTGTTGTTTGGTTTCGAAAATACTTTTTTAATTTAATTTCTTCTCACTTTGTTTTGAATATAAATTTAAAATACGCAAATTAGAATTGCAGCCAAGATATTGAGTATTGACATATATATTTTATCTTATTTAAAACATCCTAAAACAACGTGTTTATATAACATTCTTACATAATTATATATAGAGAGAATTAAATTATATTATGTATAGCTTCATTTTTGTGTATTTCGTCAATTTTTTGTCAGGTCTATCAATGGCCTACTATTAATGAAAGTTAGGGATTCCAGGCAGTCCTCGGGTTACGCCCGTCCCGACTGACGCTGAATAGTGGTTACCAATGCCTCCTCCCCCCCCCCACCAATAAGTATGCATCCTATTTATTCGCGCGTCCATGTGCTCGCTATGCTAGGTAACTATTGATTTTTTTTTAAATTACAAATTTAGACGTAAAATTAAAATAAAAAATTTTATTGTGGAGATTAACTGAGCGTGTTGTGTAAAAGTTTCTCGCTGTAAAATAGTTTATTTTAAAACATCCTATTATTATATATTATAGTATTAGTGTATTAATAGTATATATAGTGACGTCATTGCTTGAGCTTTTATTTTAATTTGTGAAAAAGGAAACCTTGTAAAAAGAGCAGCGCTTTATTTGATGTGATTGATTATTTTTTTTATGTTGTTAACCCGAGTTATGTATGTGAATAAGTTTGTGTGCGAGTGAGTTCGTGTGTGTGTGTGTATGTTTGTGCGTGTGAGTGTGTGTTTTTATTAGTTGTGAACTAAATGTTATGAAAAATGTGTCATGCCTCTAACACGACAATGTTAGATTAGTTCTTCAATATTAAACGCGATTATTTTAGGACGATTGCTTTCATAGATTGCTACAAGTGAAAATAGAGATTGAAAAGAACTTATCGAGTCTTTCTAAGAAGAAATTGGATTATGTTTAGTTATAATATGCACTGGGTTAAGATTGGGGCTAACTGGCGGCACATTTATTTGTATATATAGGGAAACCTTTGTGAACTTTTGAAGGGTACTTCTCTTTAGTAACGGCAGTCGTCAATAACATCATCCAAACCTGGGTGGAACTAGCACTATCTTAGCAACTGTTAACATGCTTTTAAGTATAACTTAGCGAGCCCCCCTTTACGAAGCCTCGCCCCCCCCCTCATTTGAGAAACACTGCCATAAACCAAGTCAGCTCTGTGAGAGATACAGCCATCTACTGATACCACCTGTGATCCGTTATATAAGTATGATTGAAACCAAGCCAGAACTGAGCCAGAAATTCCAAAATAATTTTGCAGGTATTTTAACAGTGTTTGATGGTCGACGGTGTCAAAAGCAGCACTAAGATCTAAAAGGACCAATATAGAGATTTACCCACTGTCCAGTGCGAGTAGGAGGTCATTTGTTACCTTCAACTGGCTGGTCTTTGTGCTGAGAGAAGGTCTGTAAACCGACTGATTTGGACTTAGAAGAGTGTGGTCGTTAAGATAAGCAAAAAGTTATTTTAAGACTAGTTACTCAATGAACTACGAGAAAAATGAAATATTAGACACAGGTCGATAGTTGTTTAAATTTTTTTTTGTCTAATCCTTTTTTTTGTTGTCAGCAATGGTTTTATAACAGCAGATTTACATACGGAGGGAAAGGTACCAGATGTTAAAATCTCATTAACTATATGAGTTATTGTTGGTAGTAAATGATCTAATGACTCAACCAATAGTGGAGTAGGGATGGGATCAAGAGAACAGGACGTTGGTTTCGATTTTAGAATAATACGTTTGACCTCATTTTCCGTAATAGGCTGGAACATGTCAAAGCTTGACCTCACAGCAAAAGAAGGAGATAAATTATATGGTGGTAACACCGTTCTTTCAAGCTAATCACCAATTTTAGCAAGTTTGTTGATAAAAAAGCTAGAAAATATATCTGGTTGCTGATGCAAGGGATATACAGAGGGAAGGACCATAGCTTTACCACTACCTTTGTACAGTTTGTGTTACCAGGTGTTTTTATAATAAGGTGTGAAAAGGGGGGGTTACGAATTCTTCAAAAAAAAATGTTATACATACTGAAAAATTATGATAACTATTTGCTTGTGTGTGCGTGAGCGGGGTGTTTATAATCTCTTATTTTAACAAGTCACAGCCCGATAACTACTGCATTAAAAGCTAATCATGGTACAATGGGAGTTAATCTGATTTTAGATTAATGTTTTTTGTTTTAAAAATTGTTTAATTTCCTTACTTTGTTTTTATTTATACACTTTAATTATGCAATTAAATATTGCAGCCCAAGTATTAATGAATGACATATATATTTTTATCTTATTCGAAAAGTTTTAAAACCACTTATTTATACTATTTATGAATATTTATGAACAAAGAGAATTATTGATAAGTGTCGCCTAATATTTTATGTATATTAAACTATTTTCGTCAGGTCTATCAACGACCTCATATAAATATATAATGTGTAGTTCAGGCAGATCTCGGGCTAGGCCAGTAGCGTTTGACACTGTTACCTGTTAACAATTGTCCCCCCTCAACTAAAAAAATATACATAAAATAATATTATGGTTCATTCCGTCTTACGATTTTAATGTTTACGTTAATTGATGTTGTAAGGAATTGAGTTATCTTTTTGTTTAAAAATAAATATTTACTCTAATTCGTGTGGTAAAGAATTGTTTTATCTTTTTTAAAACTTTATATTAATTGATTCATTTTTTTTTACAACCTTCAGAGCTTTTATTTTATTGATTTGTTCCGACTTACACTGAAAATGGGGCTACAACGCGTCTTAAGAACGGATAACGTCATAACCCGAGGACCCAGTGTATTGAGGAACTAGGCTCCAAATTTAATTTAAAATGGGACCAGATAGAGGCCCTCTACGTTTCAGAAATACAAGCTCGTTGTTAGCCACTGGTCATGACAGTCCTAGGGCTTCTCGTCCACGACGACAAAGTGGACACCAGGATCCAACTGCAATAGGTCCCCACAAATCTAATTAAAAGCTGCACGGCTGCGAAGTTATCTGAACGATGTCACGCAGCAGTTTAAAAATGCCGCGCATCAAAATTGTAAAATATGGAACCAAAAATGGTTGCCGTGCAACTTTACACACATGTTTTTTTTACTTTGAACACAGACCAGCTAACATTAGAGGAAACATTGGTCCATACCATACTTGGCGAAGAAGTATTGCTAGACATTGTACATCACCCGTGTGTCATGTGCTGGTGAGAAACATCACCCGTGTGTCATGTGCTGGTGAGAAACATCACACGTGTGTCATGTGCTGGTGAGAAACATCACCCGTGTGAATTGTGCTGGTGAAAAACATCACCCGTGTGTCATGTGCTAGTGACAAACATCACCCGTGTAACATGTGCTAGTGAGAAACATCACCCGTGTGTCATGTGCAGGTGAGAAACATCACCCTAGTGAATTGTGCTAGTGAGAAACATCACTAGTGTGTCATGTGCTGGTGAGAAACATCACACGTGTGTTAAGTGCTGGTGAGAAACATCTTTTGTGTGAATTGTGCATGTGAGAAACATCACTCGTGTGTCATGTGCTGGTTTAGAAACATCACACTTGTGTCATGTGCTGGTGAGAAACATCACCCGTCTGTCATGTGCTGGTGACAAACATCACCCGTGTGTCATGTGCTAGTGAGAAACATCACCCATGTGTCATGTGCTAGTGACAAACATCACCCGTGTGTCATGTGCTGGTGACAAACATCACCCATGTGTCATGTGTTAGTGAGAAAAATCACCTGTGTTTCATGTGCTGGTGACAAACATCACCCATGTGTCATGTGTTAGTGAGAAAAATCACCCGTGTGTCATGTGCTGGTGAGAAACATCATCCGTGTGTCATGTGCTGGTGATAAACATCACCCGTGTGTCATGTGCTGGTGAGAAACATCACCCGTTTGTCATGTGCTGGTGAGAAACATCACCCGTGTGTCATGTGCTGGTAAGAAACATCACCCGTGTGCCATGTGCTGGTGAGAAACATCACCCGTGTGTCATGTGCTGGTGAGAAACATCACCCGTGTGCCATGTGCTGGTGAGAAACATCACCGGTGTGTCATGTGCTGGTGAGAAACATCACCCGTGTTTCATCTGCTGGTGAGAAACATCACCCGTGTGTCATGTGCTGGATAGAAACATCACCCGTGTGTCATGTGCTGGTGAGAAACATCACCCGTGTGTCATGTGCTGGTGAGAAACATTACCCGTGTGTCATGTGCTGGTGACAAACATCACCCGTGTGTCATGTGCTGGTGAGAAACATCACCCGTGTGTCATGTGCTGGTAAGAAACATCACCCGTGTGTCATGTGCTGGTGAGAAACATCACCGTGTGTCATGTGCTGGTAAGAAACATCACCCGTGTGTCATGTGCTGGTAAGAAACATCACCCGTTTGTCATGTGCTGGTGAGAAACATCACCCGTGTGTCATGTGCTGGTGAGAAACATCACCCGTGTGTCATGTGCTGGTGAGAAACATCACCCGTGTGTCATGTGTTGGTGAGAAACCTCACCCGTGTGTCATTTGCTAGTGTGAAACAACATCACCCATGTGTCAAGTCCTGGTGAGAAACATCACCCGTGTGTCATGTGCTGGTGAGAAACATCACCCGTGTGTCATGTGTTGGTGAGAAACATCACCCGTGTGTCATGTGCTGGTGAGAAAACATCACCCATGTGTCATGTGCTGGTGAGAAACATCACCCGTGTGTCATGTGCTGGTGAGAAACATCATCCGTGTGTCATGTGCTGGTGAGAAACATCACCCGTGTGTCATGTGCTGGTGAGAAACATCACCCGTGTTTCATGTGCTGGTGAGAAACATCACCCATGTGTCATGTGTTGGTGAGAAACATCACCCGTGTGTCATGTGTGGTGAGAAACATCACCCGTGTGTCATGTGTTGGTGAGAAACATCACCCGTGTGTCATGTGCTGGTGAGAAACATCATCCCGTGTGTCATGTGCTGGTGAGAAACATCACCCGTGTGTCATGTGCTGGTGAGAAACATCACCCGTGTGTCATGTGCTGGTGAGAAACATCACCCGTGTGTCATGTGTTGGTGAGAAACATCACCCGTGTGTCATGTGCTGGTGAGAAACATCACCCGTGTGTCATGTGCTGGTGAGAAACATCACCCGTGTGTCATGTGCTGGTGAGAAACATCACCCGTGTGTCATGTGCTGGTGAGAAACATCACCCGTGTGTCATGTGTTGGTGAGAAACATCATCCGTGTGTCATGTGCTGGTGAGAAACATCACCCGTGTGTCATGTGCTGGTGAGAAACATCACCCGTGTGTCATGTGCTGGTGAGAAACATCACCCGTGTGTCATGTGCTGGTGAGAAACATCACTAGTGTGTCATGTGCTGGTGAGAAACATCACCCGTGTGTCATGTGCTGGTGAGAAACATCACCCCGTGTGTCATGTGCTGGTGAGAAACATCACCCGTGTGTCATGTGCTGGTGAGAAACATCACCCATGTGTCATGTGCTGGTGAGAAACATCACCCGTGTGTCATGTGCTGGTGAGAAACATCACCCGTGTGTCATGTGCTGGTGAGAAACATCACCCGTGTGTCATGTGCTAGTGAGAAACATCACCCGTGTGTCATGTGCTGGTGAGAAACATCACCCGTGTGTCATGTGCTGGTGAGAAACATCATCCCGTGTGTCATGTGCTGGTGAGAAACATCACCCGTGTGTCATGTGCTGGTGAGAAACATCACCCGTGTGTCATGTGCTGGTGAGAAACATCACCAGTGTGTCATGTGCTGGTGAGAAACATCACCCGTGTGTCATGTGCTGGTGAGAAACATCACCCGTGTGTCATGTGCTAGTGAGAAACATCACCCGTGTGTCATGTGCTGGTGAGAAACATCACCCGTGTGTCATGTGCTGGTGAGAAACATCATCCCGTGTGTCATGTGCTGGTGAGAAACATCACCCGTGTGTCATGTGCTGGTGAGAAACATCACCCGTGTGTATGTGCTGGTGAGAAACATCACCCGTGTGTCATGTGCTGGTGAGAAACATCACCCGTGTACATGTGCTGGTGAGAAACATCACCCGTGTGTCATGTGCTGGTGAGAAACATCACCCTAGTGTCATGTGCTAGTGAGAAACATCACCCGTGTGTCATGTGCTGGTGAGAAACATCACCCGTGTGTCATGTGCTGGTGAGAAACATCACCCATGTGTCATGTGTTGGTGAGAAACATCACCCGTGTGTCATGTGCTGGTGAGAAACATCACCCGTGTGTCATGTGCTGGAGAAAAACATCATCCCGTGTGTCATGTGCTGGTGAGAAACATCACCCGTGTTTCATGTGCTGGTGAGAACATCACCCGTGTGCCATGTGCTAGTGAGAAACATCATCCGTGTGCCATGTGCTAGTGAGAAACATCATCCGTGTGCCATGTGCTGGTAAGAAACATCATCCGTGTGCCATGTGCTGGTGAGAAACATCATCCGTGTGCCATGTGCTAGTAAGAAACATCATCCGTGTGTCATTTGCTGGTGAGAAACATCACCCGTGTGCCATGTGCTGGTGAGAAACATCATCCGTGTGCCATGTGCTAGTGAGAAACATCACCCGTGTGCCATGTGCTAGTGAGAAACATCACCCGTGTGCCATGTGCTAGTGAGAAACTTCACCCGTGTGCCATGTGCTAGTGAGAAACATCATCCGTGTGCCATGTGCTGGTGAGAAACATCACCCGTGTTTCATGTGCTAGTGAGAAACATCACCCATGTGTCATGTGCTGGTAAGAAACATCACCCGTGTGTCATGTGCTGGTGAGAAACATCACCCGTGTGTCATGTGCTGGTGAGAAACATCACCCGTGTGTCATGTGCTGGTAAGAAACATCACCCGTGTGTCATGTGCTGATGAGAAACATCACCCGTGTGTCATTTGCTAGTGAGAAACAACATCACCCATGTGTCAAGTCCTGGTGAGAAACATCACCCGTGTTTCATGTGCTGGTGAGAAACATCACCCGTGTGTCATTTGCTAGTGAGAAACAACATCACCCATGTGTCAAGTCCTGGTGAGAAACATCACCCGTGTGTCATTTGCTAGTGAGAAACAACATCACCCATGTGTCAAGTCCTGGTGAGAAACATCACCCGTGTTTCATGTGCTGGTGAGAAACATCACCCGTGTGTCATGTGTTGGTGAGAAACCTCACCCGTGTGTCATTTGCTAGTGAGAAACATCATCCGTGCGTCATGTGCTGGTGAGAAACGAAGTGCAGGCTCCATTCCACTTCCTACCCCACCCCACCTTACTTAGTCCCAAAAGAAATTAACTGTAATCAACAATAAAATCTATTGACACCCGACGCCCTCACTTAGAGACAAAAACGAAACAACACAACAAACCATGTGTATCCTTGGTTTAAGCGAGTAAATTCTACATTTATTTATTTCCAGATATTTCTTTTAAAACAATATGGTTCAATAACACTACGTCAGCCTTTGAAACTCCCACCCCCAACCCGCGCAATACTTTCTATTAGTCGGCCAGAAACCGGATGTTTCACGAATTAACCATTACCATCTCTCTCTCACTCACTCTCTCTCTTTCCTCCTCTCTCTGTCTCTATCTCTTTCATTCGATCTCTCTATCTCTGTCTATCTCTCTCTGTCTTTCTCTTCCTTTTTCACTGTCTCTCCAGTTTTCTCTGTCCCTTTATGTCTCTCTCTTCGTCTGACACTCTTCTCTCTCTCTCTCTCTCTATCTCTCTCTCTCTCTCTCTCTCTCTCTCTCTCTCTCTCTCTCTTTCTCTCTCTCTCTCTCTCTCTCTGTCTCTCTCTGCCCTCTCTCTGCCTCCTTCTTTTTTCTTTCTTTCTCTTTCGTTATGTCCATCTTTCTTTCTCTCTCTGCCACTCTTTCCCTTTATCTATCTTTCTCTCAACGGCACTTTCTCTCTGTCTTCGTTTATGGCTCCCTCTGGCTCTCTCTCTATATACTTTTCTCTGTGTGTCTCTTTCTCTATACCTCTCTCTTTTCCTCTATCTCTTTGTCTCACTCTTTCTCTTTGTCTCTCTCTCTGTTTCTTCCTCTCTCTCTTTCTCTTTTTCATCTCTCTCTCACTATCCACGGAAGACTTCATAATCAGAGTGACATAATTGCATCAATAACTTTCTTAAAATCACCTACCAACACTCCCTACTTTTCTTGTAATTGACGTTGTACAGTGTGTGCCACTGAATGTCTGAGCGTTTGTATGTGATAGGAAAGTGACCAGGTATCTTTTTAATAAGATGTGCAGAGGGAAACGAATTTTCCAAAGAATGTTATTACTAATGTAACCTCATCCGTCACCTTTTGCTTGTTTGTGTGTGCGTGCGTGCGTGTGTGTGTGTGTGTCAGGTAGATGTTGATAAAAATCTTATTTTAACAATAGTAAAAGCCTGTTAACCACTGTATCATAAAAAATCAAGTTATCGTGTAAAGAGAGTTACCTTAATTTTTTAAATATTGTTCTTTTTAGTCTCAAAAATAAGTATTAAAATTTATTTGTCCTACCTTTGTATTGAATGTACAACGTAATGATAATTTATAAAATTATAGCCAAAACTTTGATGACTAACTTATATAATATAAATTATTTTAAAATTTCAAAAACTGCGTGTTTATAACAATATGATATCTATATATACAGTGAAAGTTCAATACCTCCGACATTTAGACGCTTTATTACATACTTTTGTAATTTTTTGTCAGGTCTACTGATGGCCTACCATAAACTAATATGTTAACAAAGAGAGTCCACTGGTCACCCCGGTTCCAACTTATGCTGCTTCGTGGTTTTGAGCTCACCCCCATAACAAACAACCGTAAAAACACAGTTTTTGACTCTAAATTGCTTAATATAATTTTTTTTTAAATTCATGTTCGTGTCCCACGCATATAAAGTTTGATAATTGTTGAAGTGGGGCACATTTATTTTTTGAGTGGCTTGTATTTTTTAAAGAGCATTCATTTCTGAAATATTAAAATGTATGATATTTCAAATTCAGACATATGTGTGTTTTTTATTGAATATTTAAAAATTAGTATTTTTGGAAAACAAAATGTCGCCAAAATAAAACCCATTCACAATTACATTCATATAAACAATTACAATATTAATTTTAATGTTTTTGTTGTTTCACTATGTTCATATTTGTTTGAACATTATGTAAAACCATATCCATGGGTATAAAAAGTAAAATTGTTGTTTTTATTGGCCAAAATAAATATGTACCCTGTTTTAGACTCATTGGTGTAACAACTTGATATTGGACCAAAATTTGTTAATTATTGGTCATAAAAACCATAAGGATTACCTGAGAGTGACTCCCCCTATTTCCAAAATGGAGGTGCTTTTAATGCTTTGACACTTTTCTGTGTGGCTTAGTGCAGACCGTTCTGCTGTAAAGTGGTAAGTAATTAGGCATAACACTCACTGGTGTAACAGACCTATTTACCTATTATAATTATACCTAAATGTATATTAACAATGGATCAATATAACAGGACATAATGGTAGTTAAAACAAAAATATAAACTTTTTTTCATTCTCTAAAATCTTGGGCTAAAATGTTGTTGAACTTTGTAAAATTTTCACTTGTATAACACTCACTGATGTAACGGTAAAAAATCGTTACACCAGTGAAAGGACTGTTACGCCAGTGAGGATATGTCATAATATGAAAATATTTTTATTCATGCACATTTTATAATATGCATAAAGTACAATAAAAGTTTTGATCTAGACCTTTAATTGTTTGTCCAGATATTATAACTTATTGTTATTTTATTGAATGAGGACAGTAGATTAGTAATATTCATTGTTTGTCAACCAACACTCTACTTATGTTTTACATTACCAACAAATTCAGCTTTAAAAATATTTATATTATTTTGTGGAACACTAGGGCCATAATTTAGCCTTACAATGAGGAACTTTCAGATATATTCACAACTTTTGTTTTCTTTCTCCAGACGAAATACAATTCCAAGTCATTGACAAACGTGGAACGCCAACGTTTGTACCGTGAAAGGCGAAATGCTAACCTTCAGTTGCCAGCAGCCTATCTTCAACGCAAACATGAAAAGTATGAAAAGGACAAGGAGACAGGAACAAGAAAGAAAGTGAAAGACATGACACCACGGGAACATAGGAAGGAAAAGAAAGTTTGGCGGACTAGAAACCACAATAGTAGAATGAAAAGACAAGCACAGTTAATATTGGATACAGAATCTAAATTCACAAACAACTATTTTATTATTCATCAGAATTCTGTCAGGCTGCCTATAAACATTAATTAGGTTGTTTTGTCATTTATTATAAAGATTTTTACATTACTATTTGCTTACAAGCATACCTTAATGAACATAATTGATTATTGTTATTCTTAATGTTATGAACTTTGTTATTTGAAAACCCACTGATAGCCTTTGACATATATTGCATGAATTATTTTTTTTTATTATAATTAAATTTATTTTGTTATAAAATATATATAAATGTATTTTGGATTTTAAAAAATGTGTTTTCAGTCTTTGTGTGTACTGAAATGTTGCGTTACACCAGTGAAATTGAAATGCGATGCATGACCTTTAGACCGTTACTCTAAAACAAAAACACGGATGTTGAGGTCTAATTTTTTAAAATATATTATTTAAATGGTCACTGATTACTATCATAAAGAAACATCACATGGGAAATAACTTTCATTTTTTTTAAAATTTCACTGTGCAATAAACCACCCGTAAAAACAAAGTTTTAAAAAAAATTAATAAATCCGTTATATATGAGACATAACTAACTGTATTTGTTATGTTCAAACGCGACAACCACTACTAACTGTATATATATTTGAAAGAATTACTCTTCGTCAGAGTTCGACTCCCCCCACCCCCATCCTTTCCGCCAACATTTTCTATAGTCGTCCAGCAACCGGGTGTACCACGCATATGTTGTCCACCACCATTACCTTCTCTCTCTCTCTGTCTCAGCCTGGCTCTCTGTCTCTCTCTTTCTCTTTGTGTGTCTTTAACTCTCTCTCTCTCTTTTTTTTCTGTCTATATATCTGTCTCTCTCGGTATCTCTCTCTTACTCTCTCACTGTGGATCTCTCTTCATTTATCTCTCTGTGTCTCTCTCTTACTCTCTCACTGTGTCTGTCCATCTCTCTCTGTCTTCTGTCTTTCTCCTCCGTCTCTCTCTGTAACCATTACTTTCTATTTCTGTCTCTTTTCCTTTCTTTCTTTCTCTCTCTATCGCTCTGTCTCTTTGCCTCTCTCTGTCTCTCTCTATTTCTCTCTTTCTCGGTCTGTCTCTTTCTCGTTCTTTCTTTATCTCTATCACTCCTTCTCTCTCTATCTCTCCTGTTCTCCCTCCAAATCTCTCTTTCCTTATCTCTTCATCTCTCGCCCCCTCTCTCTGTCTCTGTATAAATTCTTCTTTATGTTTCTCTCCCTGTATCTCTCTCTCATTTTCTCTATACCTTTCTCTACCTCTCTGTCTCTCTAATTTTTCTCACTCTTTCTCTGTCGGTCTGTCTGTATTTCTTTCTCCCCCCCCCTTTTTGTCTCTCTCACCCCCCCCCTTTTGTCTCTCTCACTCTATCTCTCTCTTTCTTTCAACGACTCTCTTTCTCTCTCTCTCTATGTCTTCGTCTCTCGCTCCCTCTGACTCTCTCTCTAAATCTTTCTCTCTGTATATCTCTCTTTATATATCTCTTTTCCCAATAATACTTTGTCTCTCTCTTTCTTTCTCTCTCTCTCTGTCCATATCTGTCTTTTTCGCTGTCCCTATCTATCGTTGTCTCTATCTCATTTTCTTTCTCTCAATCTCTGTCTCTCTTTAAATTGTCTTTATCTCTCTATCTCTTTGTCTCTCTCTCCGTCTTTCACCCTCTCTCTCTCTGTTTGTCTTTGTATTTCTCTCTCTCTGTCTTTATCTTTCTCCCCCTCTCTTTCTTTCTCTTTCTTTTACTCTCTCTCACTCCGGATGACTGCATTATGAATGTTACATAATCCCACAACGAATTATTTTCAAATCACCTACCCCACCCCCTTATTTTTATAACTAACTTTGGACAGTTTGTGTCACGTGGTGTCTTTATAAGGTCTGCAAGAAGGGTACGAATTCTCCAAAGCATGTTATTACTGAAGTAACATCATCACTGTTTGTGTGTGTGTGTGTGGGGGGGGGAGGGGGTGAGTGGGTGTTGATAATTTCGTGCTTCAACAACAGTCACAGCAGGTAAATTACTGAAATTAAAAAGGAGTAATCAGTGTATTTGTGTATGCGCATGTGATTTTTTAAATAATGTTGTTGTTTTGTGTCAAAAATATATCTTTATTTAATTGTTCTCACTTTCTTTTGAATATAAGACTTAAATAAGCAACTGAAAATTCCAGCCAAAATATTGGTGATTGACATATATATTTTATCTTATTCAAAACATCTTAAAACAACGTATTTATAACATTGTTAGATAATTATACATTTTGATTATCATTTCAGCCATATGTTCCTTACGTTTACAAAGTTTTTGGTAATTTTTATCAGGTCTATCAATGGCCAACTAATAAAGAACGTAATTGTTTACAGGCAGTCATCTGGTTACGCCGGTCCCGACTGACGCTGCATCGTGGTTACCAATGCTTCCCTTCCCCCCACCCCCCGGGGGCGGGGGGGGATGGCATTGATAACCACGATGCATACAAATTTAGACCTAAAATAAAAATCATTTTGTAGTCGAGATTAACTGAGCGTGTTGTGTCAAAGTTTCTCGTCGTAAAATAGTATATAAAGCGACGTCATTGTTTGAACTTTTATTTTAATTTGTGAAAAGGGAACAATGTAAAAAGAGCAGCGCTTTATTTAATGTGATCGATTATTATTTTTTATGTTGATAACCCAAGTCATGTGTGTGAATATGTATGTGCACGAGTGCGTTCGTGTGTGTGTTTGTGCGTGTGAGTGTGTGTTTTTATTTGTTGTGAACTAAATGTTATGAAACGGGTGTCTTGCCTCTAAACACGACAATGCTAGATTAGTTCTTCAATATTAAATGCGATTATTTTAGGACGAATGCTTTCATAGATTGCTACAAGGGAAAATAAAGATTAAAAAGAACTTAGGGGCCGTCCATAAAGTACGTCACGCTCCAGAGGGGGAAGGGGGTGTAATAAAGTGTGACAGGGGGTAGGGGGTCCAGCCATCTGTGACGTCACGCTGTTTTATATTAAATTTTGATTATTTTGTAAATAAATTTTTGTGTGACGTACTTTAGGGGGGGGGGTCCAAGATGTGTGATAGTTTATGACAGGGGGGAGGGGGGAGTAAAAATGTTCTAAAATAGCTTGACGTACTTTATGGACGGCCCCTTATCGGGTCTTATTAAGAAGAAATTGGATTATGTTTAGTTATTATATGCACTGGGTTATGATTTGGGCTAATTGGCGGGACATATATGTTTATATAGAGGGGAAACCTTTGTCAACTTTTGAAGGGTACTTCTCTTATGTAATGGCAATCGTCAATAACATCATCCAAACCTGTGTAGAACTAGCACTATATAGGCAACTGTTATTATCCTTTTAAGCATAACTTAGCAAGCCCCCTTTACGGAGCCTCGCCCCCCCCCTTATTTGAGAAGCACTGCCATAAACCAAGTCAGCTTTGTGAGAGATACAGCCATCTACTGATACCACCTGTGATCTGTTAGATAAGTATGATTGAAACCAAGCCAGAACTGAGCCAGAAATTCCAAAATAATTTTGCAGGTATTTTAACAGTGTTTGATGGTCGACGGTGTCAAAAGGCTGCACTTAGATCTAAAAGGACCAATATAGAGATTTACCCACTGTCCAGTGTGAGTAGGAGGTCATTTGTTACCTATAACAGGGTGGTCTCTGTGCTGTGAGAAGGTCTGTAAGCCGACTGATTTGGATTTAGGAGAGCGTGGTTGTTAAGACAAGCAAAAAGTTATTTTAAGGCTAGTTTTTTAATGACCTTCGATAAAAATGAAATGTTAGATACAGGTCGATAGTTGTTTAAATTGTTTTTGTCTAACAATTGTTTTTTCAGCAAGAGTTTTATAACAGCAGATTTACATAAGGAGGGAAAGGTACCAGATGTTAAACTCTCATTAACTATATGAGTTATTGTTGGTAGTAAATGATCTAATGACTGAACCAATAGTGGAGTAGGGATGGGATCAAGAGAACAGGACGTTGGTTTCGATTTTAGAATAATACGTTTGACCTCATTTTCCGTAACAGGCTGGAACATGTCAAAGTTTGACCTCACAGCAAAAGGAGATAAATTATATGGTGGTAACACCGTCCTGTCAAGCTCATCACGAATTTTAGCAAGTTTGTTGATAAAAACCTAGAAAATATATCTGGTAGCTGATGCAAGGGATATACAGAGGGAAGGACCATAGCTTTACCACTACCTTTGTACAGTTTGTGTTACCAGGTGTTTTTATAATAAGGTGTGAAGAGGGGGGGGGTACGAATTCTCCAAAGAATGTTATTACTGAAAAATTATGACCACTATTTGCTTGTGTGTATGTGTGTGTGGGGGGGGGGAGGGGTGTGTTTATAATCTTTTATTGTAACAACAGTGACAGCGCGTTAGTCATCGGATAATGGGAGTTCATCTGATTTTTCAATAATGTTTTTTGTACCAAAATTATTTACTGTCTTTACTTTCTTTTGAATGTAGACTATAAATATGAAATTTAAAACTGCAGCCCAAGTATAAATGAATGACATATTTATTTTTTCTTATTCAAAAAGTTCTAAAACGACGTATTTATAACTTTTATCGAAATTTATATGCACAGAGATGTATATACCCACCGTCGATATTTAGCATAATCATACTTCTTTAATTTTTTGTCAGGTCTACCAATGACCTCATATAAATATACTGAAGTGAATAGAAGCAGACCTCGGGCTACGCCAGTCGCGACTGACGCTGCTTCCTGTTAACTGTTGATCCCCCTCAGCCCAAATAATATACATGTTACATAACACAGTATTATGCGTCATTCCGTCTTACGCTGTTAATGTATACGTTAATTCATGTTGTAAGGAATTGTGCTATCTTTTTTTTTAAAATTAATATTTTCTCTAATTCGTGTGGTAAAGAATTGTTTCTCTTTTTTTAATTAAAAAAACATAAATCATTAATTGATTCTATTTTTGTACAGCACTCTATGTAAAGTCCTTCAGAGTTTTTATTTTTATGTTCCGTCCTACACTGAAAATCGGGTTACGACGCGTCTTAAGAACAGATAACGTCATAACCCGAAGACGCCGTGTATTGAGGAACTAGGCTCCAAATTTAATTTAAAATGGGACCAGATAGAGGACCTCTACATTTCAGAAATACAAGCTCGTTGTTAGACACTGGTCATGACAGTCCTAGGGCTTCTCGTCCGCGAATACAAAGTGGACACCAGGATCCAACTGCACTAGGTCCCTACCAATCTTAACTGAGAGCTGCACGGCTTCGCAGATACCAGACCGATGTCATGTAGCAGTTTAAAAATTCCGCGAAGCAAATTTGTAAATTATTAAACAAAAAATGGTTGCTGTGCAACTTTGCACATGCATTTTTTTTTACTTTTAACACGGACCAACAAACATTAGAGGAACCATTGGTCCCTACCACACTAGGCGAAGAAGTATTGCAGGACATCGCACATCACCCATGTGTCATGTTCTATTGAGAATCATCACCCGTGTGTCATGTGCTGGTGAGAAACCTGTCCCGTGTGTCATGTGCTGGTGAGAAACATCACCCGTGTGTCATGTGCTGGTGAGAATCAGCATCAGTGTGTCATGTGCTGGTGAGAAACCTGACCCGTGTGTCATGTGCTGGTGAGAAACATCACCCGAGTGTCATGTGCTGGTGAGAAACATCACCTGTGTGTCATGTGCTGATGAGAAACATCACCCGCGTGTCATGTGCTGATGAGAAGCATCACCCGTGTGTCATGTGCTGATGAGAAACATCACCCGCGTGTCATGTGCTGATGAGAAGCATCACCCGTGTGTCATGTGCTGATGAGAAACATCACCCGTGTGTCCTGTGCTGATGAGAAACATCACCCGTGTGTCTTGTGCTGATGAGAAACATCACCCGTGTGTCATGTGCTGATGAGAAACATCACCCGTGTGTCATGTGCTGGTGAGAATCATCATCAGTGTGTCATGTGCTGGTGAGAAACCTGACCCATGTGTCATGTGCTGATGAGAAACATCACCCGTGTGTCATGTGCTGGTGAGAATCATCATCAGTGTGTCATGTGCTGGTGAGAAACCTGACCCATGTGTCATGTGCTGATGAGAAACATCACCCGTGTGTCATGTGCTGGTGAGAATCATCATCAGTGTGTCATGTGCTGGTGAGAAACCTGACCCATGTGTCATGTGCTGGTGAGAAACATCACCCGTGTGTCTTGTGCTGATGAGAAACATCACCCGTGTGTCATGTGCTGGTGAGAAACATCATCCGTGTGTCTTGTGCTGATGAGAAACATCACCCGTGTGTCTTGTGCAGTCTCCAAAACCCACCCCCTCCCCCACTCTTGTTACTTTCGAGAGTTAGTCCACATATAGTATGAAATTGAACTTTAATCAACAAGGGAATCTTTTGAAACCCCACGCACCTCACATGGAGACCAACACACAACACAACACAACAAAATGTATGTATCTGTAGTGTGAGCTAGTAAATTTCACTGTTCTTTATATCCAGGTTTTTTAAAAAGAACAACTCTCCGTCAGCTTGGTGTGTATGTAAGGTAGGTGTTGATAATCTCTTGTTTTAACAGACACAGCCAGTTAACTAGTGCATTAAAAATCTTGTTATGGTATGAAGGGAGTTGATCTGTGTTTTTTTTAAAACATGTTTTTTTTAGTGTCAAACATGATTTTTATAATTTACTACGTGCGTTGCAACGATCTCTTTAAAAATGAATAAATTGAAAGAAACCAAAGATTGGTATGTTTTAAAAGAATTATGCCATAAACCTTCGGGGAAGTGAGAAAAAAAAGTCCAAGTTTAATAGCAAACTGTTACATAAATTAATAATTAAAAACTTACAAAAGGAAAAACGATATTAAGAGGCCCAGCCAAAAAATGAGTGATAATTTAATTTTTTTATTGCCATTGTACTCAAGCTAAATTTCTCAATATCGTGTAAAATTGAATGGGGAATTAAATTGTTACCGTGCAGTAAAAATGACATTTGGGGCCCCCAGCTCCGAGGGAATGGACATTAGGAGTTCAGTGCCCTATAGTAATATATTATAGGTTCTTAACTTTTTATATACTAACTTTAGTCAAAATCCATTTATTTTCTCATTATCTAACGCTTAAACTAATTTTAATATAGCTAATATAGTGAATAAAACTACATAAAGGGGCGCCGGGCTTTTTCGCTGCGAGATGTCAATTTCAAAAACCTTTACATTTCAATTCAGTTTCATCATGGATATATTTATCAAGATCGTTAAAAAGTGAATGGCAAAAATATCTTAAACATATATGAAAAAAGACATTTGGGGCCCTCCGTCACCGAAGAAAATGTCATTAGAAGTTCAAAAACCTTGAGTATTTTAATATGGGCTACCAAGTTTTTTATACAAAATTTGGTTAAGATCCAATCATTTACTCAGTAGCTAACGCATAAACTAATTTTTATATAGTTCGTATAAGCAAAAAACGACAGTAAGAGATAGAGGGTCCAGTTATTGCAAGAAATAAAGTGCGAAACACATGTTCATTTGAATAAATTTCAAAATGCATAAATTTATTTATATTTATCAATAATGGTAAAATTTGACTGTGCGATAAATATTAAACATACATTCTGGGCTCCCTGCCCCAAGGAAAAGAAAATTACGAGTTCAGTGCCCTATAGTAATAAAATATAGACCCTCGAGTTTTTATATAATAAGATGGGTCAAGACCCATTAACTTTTTCAGAATTTTACGCTAATACTAATTTTTATACAGCTAATATAATGAAAAAAAACGAAATTTAGGGGCCCCTGGGCCCATTCGGTGAAAGATTTCAATTTAAAAAATGCTGTTCATTTTAATTCAGTTTCCTCATAGATATATTCCTTAAGATCGTGAAAAATTAAATGGGAAAAACTATCTCAAACATATACGAAGAAAAGACATTTGGGGCCCCAGGCCCCGAAGGAATGGAAATTTGAATTTCTGTGCCCTATAGTATTTTAATATTGGCTACCAAGTTTTTGTATACAAATTTTGGTTAAGGTCCATTCATTTACTCGGTAGCTAACGCATAAACTTATTTTTATATACCTCATATAAGCAAAAAACTACATTATGGGCCCCAGGGCCTAATTATCGCAAGAAATAAAGTGCGAAAGACATTTTAATTTGAATAAATTTCAAAATACATACATTTATTTATATGTCTCAATATTGAATGAACGATAAAATATTGAACATACATTTTGGGCCCCCTGCCCCAAGGGAATGAAAATTAGGAGTTCAGTGCCCTATAGTAATAAAATATAGACCCTTAAGTTTTTATATATTAAGATGGGTCAAGATCCATTAATTTTCTCAGTATTTAACGCGAATACTAATTTTTATACAGCTAAAATAAGGGAAAAAACGACATTTAGGGGCCCCTTTAGTGAAAGGTGTCAATTTCAAAAACTTGTTCATTTAATTCAGTTTCCTCATAGATATATTCCTCAAGATCGTGAAAAATTGAATGGGGGAAAAATATCTTAAACATATACGAAGAAAAGACATTTGGGGCCCCCGGCACCGAATATATTGACATTAGAAGTTTAGAAACCTTAATTATGTCAATATGGGCTACTAAATTTTTGTATGCAAATTTTGGTTAAGATGCATTCATTTACTCAGTAGCTAACGCAAAAACTAATTTTTATATAGCTCACATAAGCAAAAAACGACATTAAGGGCCCCAGTGCAAGATATAAAGTTCAAAATACCTGTTCATTTCAATCTGTATAATAATGGATACATGTGTCATTAGTTGTCAATATTGTTAATAATTGAATGGTGAATAAAATCTTAAACGTTTAAGAAAAATAATTTTTTGGGCCCCCAGCCCCGAAGGAATGACTATTAGGAGTTCAGTTCCCTTTAGTGTTTTAATATTGGCTATCAAATTTTTATATACAAAGTTTGGTTAAGATCCATCAATTTACACAGTAGCTAGCGCTGAAACTAAATTTTATATAGCTCATATAAGCAAAAAATGACATTATGGGTCCCCGGCGCCCCATGAGTGATAAATTTAGAAAAAAAGTTGCCAGTCTCCAAAAGTTTCATGATGATCGGATGAATGGTTTAGTCAGCTATAAAGGACATGCACACAGACATACATTGATTTATATATATATAGATTAACAAAAACGACATTAAGGGCCCCCGGGCCCAATCGGTGCAAGAGAATAACTTTAAAATACCTGTTCATTTCAATCTGGATCATGATAGATATATTAGTCAATGCTTTTCAAGATCGTGTAAATCATAACGGGAATAAAGTATTTAACGCTTACCAAAAAAAAGGATTTTGGGCCCCCGGCCCCGAAGGAACGGACATTAGGAGTTCAATGCCATATGTTACTTTAATATAGGCTATCAAGTTGTTATGTACCAAGTTTGGTCAAGATCCATTCATTTTCCAAGCAGCTAAGCCTTAAACTAATTTTTATAAAGCTCATATAAGAAAAAATTCTCATTATTTGGCCCCCCGGCGCCCCATGAGTGTTAAATTTTGAAAAAAGTAGCCTATTTCCATCCCGTGAGCGTACTCAAAAGTCTCCAAAAGTTTCATGGCGATCGGATGAATGGTTTAGTCAGCTAACGGGAATAAAGTATTTAACGCTTACAAAAATAAAGATTTTGGGCCCCCAGCCCCGAAGGAACGGACATTAGGAGTTCAATGCCATATGATACTTTAATATAGACTATCAAGTTGTTATTTACCAAGTTTGGTCAAGATCCATTCATTTTCCAAGCAGCTAAGCCCTAAACTAATTTTTATATAGCTCATATAAGAAAAAATTCTCATTATGGGCCCCCCGAAGGAACGGATATTAGGAGTTCAATGCCATATGATACTTTAATATAGACTATCAAGTTGTTATGTACCAAGTTTGGTCTAGATCCATTCATTTTCCAAGCACCTAAGCCCTAAACTAATTTTTATATAGCACATATAAGAAACAATTCTCATTATGGGCCCCCGGCGCCCCATGAGTGTTAAATTTTGAAAAAAGTATCCTATTTCCATCCTGGGAGCGTACTCAAAAGTCTCCAAAAGTTTCATGGCGACCGAATGAATGGTATAGTCAGCTAACGGGAATAAAGTATTTAACGATTACAAAAATAAAGATTTTGGGCCCCCGGCCCCGAAGGAACGGACATTAGGAGTTCAATGCCATATGATACTTTAATATAGGTTATCAAGTTGTTATGTACCAAGTTTGGTCAAGATTCATTCATTTTCCAAGCAGCTAAGCCCTAAACTAATTTTTATATAGCTCATATAAGAAAAAATCTCATTATGGGCCCCCGGCGCCCCATGAGTGTTAAATTTTGAAAAAAAAGTAGCCTATTCCCATCCCTGGAGCGTACTCAAAAGTCTACAAAAGTTTCATGGCGATCGGATGAATGGTTTAGTCAGCTATAACAGACATGCATACATACATACATTGATTTTTATATATATAGATTTGTTCTCTTTTTGTATTAAATATTATACTAAATAAAGACTGTTAATTTTAAGACAAATATTTAATTATTGACATATATATTATATCGTATTCAAAAATGTCGTAAACTACATTTTTATAAAGATTTAAGACTTTTATATATTAAGAAAATTAAATAGTTGTATTTGCTATGTACATTTACTATTTTCTTCATTTTTAGACAGGCCTAACGATGGCCAAAGAAATACAGGATTGGGGCCGTCCATAAAGTACGTCACGCCATATTAAAGTCCCCCTCGCCCCAGTCACAAATCCTCGTGACCCCCCCCCTCCTTAGAGTACGTCACACTTTCGAATTATTTTTTTTTAATATACACCTAATTAAAAATATTTAATTTAATACTTAAGTTACACTTCACTATTAAACTGTATTAAAATATAACATTTCCACTTAGAAGTAGGGATGTACCGGATTTAAAATTTTGAAATGGGTCCGGAGCTGAATTTGGCCGGTTTATTAAGTGAAATCCGGCTGGAGCCGGAATCAAATTTCTTAAAATGGTTGGATTTGCCGGAGCCATTATGAATATATATATAAATTAGGAATCTACCGGTCACCCGGATTTATGAACTGAAACCTGCCAGAGCCGGATTTTAAAAAAAAACGGATTCCGGATTTGCCGGAGCTAGTGACGATATCCCGTACGCCCCCACTTAAAAGAACTATCCGATTATTAAAATGACTTTAATAGTAGAATAGTTAATTGTCACAGTTATTCAATGAAACAGTAACTCAATCTAGATCGAATTCGAAAACAAAAATGCAAAAATTAGACTTGACAATTATATAATACAATACACATCATTTATCTGCTACATTTTCATTTACAATGGGTGATGTTAAGTTTTAGATAATCTTCCGATTATGCAATCTGTTGATACGGGATCAGAAGTAGATTAGCGAAACTTGACAGCTACCAGTGATTAAATAATAAAAATGAAACAAAACAATTTGACTAAAAAAAAAGAATAGATTGACAAATTATGTGACCAACTCGTGTGCTATATTGAATCTGTTTATTATGGTCCTATGAATTATGTTTCATTCAAAAATATTCACTGGACATCATCTTACCATGGTGATGTGAAGTGTTCATCCATAGTTACGACTGACATCAATCTTTCACCATCATCGTTTCCTGGAAGGTTAATTGCAGACAGATCAACTCGTCCTCATCTAGCCACTCAACAGCTTCTGTATGTGCATTTTCTATTCTGGCAATAACTGCCATGGGTTCTCTTTGCCTTCTAGAATCGATTCTCAAAGGACTGAAGCGTTTTATCTGAGTTGATTCTTGAACAGTTTGGGTGGGCACATTCTCCTGAGCCTGAGCTCTGTGTTGTCCTGTATGTTTCTTCAACATTGTTTGTGAGGCAAAATATGACTTACTTTGCAAAGTCGATCAAATAAGCTGGTAATCATATGAATGTACTTTGAAAACTCAAAGAAAGCATTGATAAACTAGAACAAATTTAAAAAAGAGCTGCCAGATTCATTACTGGAGAATATTCAAAACTGACAAGAATAACACCATTAGTTAAATCATTAAACCTTGAAACACTAGAGGATAGAAGAACCAAGAGCAAAGTAGTAATCATACATAAAGCAATTAATTCTAATTTAGAAATACAACACAAAGATAAATTAATACAACCCTCAGATAGACATAAGGATAAAAACACCTTTCTTATTCCGTATGCAAGAACAAACACATACAAATTTTCCTTCTTCCCGTCAGAATTCGGGCGTGGAATGGGTTGCCTGAAGAATCCAGGAAAACCAACACTTTATCAACATTTAAATCTCTAATAAAAATGCAGGACTAAACACAAACCATAGATAAGCGTAGGACGCAATAATCTTCTGTATAGAAGGAGCGTCTGTAAACAGATAAGATAAGATAAGATAAGATAAGATAAGATAAGAAAACTCCTGTTGATCTTGGCATAATGCAATCAAATTTGAGAGTTTGTGCTACAATCAAGGAAGGACATTTATGAGAATCTGCATCTGCTCTTTCTGAAGCTTTGAATCCATCAACTGTTTGTTTGATTGGGATTGGAGGAGGGGAAGATTCTTGAAGGTAAAACGTTGAAATATGAGCTGATATTTAACAATTCGAATGAAGTATTGGCTGGTGCGAACATGATTGTCAAACATACCTGATCCTTTTATCAGTAATATTAGTCCTGCTGCATCCAATTCAGATTTATGAACAACACATTCAGAAGATTTCATGCTATTTTGACATAAAACTAATGCTAATCTTTCACAAAATGTTTGAAAATTATTTTTAAAGCTATTTAAATTCCACTAAAAAAAAATTAGATATTGTTTTTAAAAAATCAATGTGTGACATCACACGTGGCCGGACCTCCCCTCCCCCCTGTCACAAAGTGTCACAATTTCTTACACCCCCCCCTCGGAGCGTGACGTACTTTATGGACGGCCCCATTAACATTTACTATAAAAGTGGACTAGATCAATGCTTTCAGATCTAGGTTTTTCAACCTAGATCTAAGGCTTTTTAAAACTTTTCTAGATTTCAAAAATGGCCGTAATCTTGTTTTTTCTATAAGAAAGTAAACAAAGGATATCAAAGTTCAAACATTAATAAATGTGTGCAATTAATATGATAATAAATTATTCTTTACAAAAATATAAAGAGGGATGTTGTCATACGTTTCTGAAATGTGTAACAACAGGGAGGGGGTCACACCTTTGTGAGATGTGTTACAACAGGGAGGGGGTGGGGGGGGGGTAAGAACTGTGTCGTCAGATCAAACACGCGCAAATTTAAATGAAAACTCCACTTGAATATTTGATTACTTACTATTTATTTAATGACTTTTTTAAGATGGCTTCACGTGTATTACGATATTTGACTGCAGTCTCACACAAAATGCACACTTAAATTACATAAACATGATTTTAAACATGCTCATTTTCAAATAGGAAATACGGCTTTTTTGTGGGGAGGCTTAGTGACGTCATATTTATTTATTTTTAGTTTGTCTAGCTTTTTTCTTTTGGATATAGGTTTTTTTGTTGTTGTTTTTTTAGACGCGTTGGCTAGGTTTTTCCTAAAAAATGTCACTGGCAGCACTGGACCAGATATTGGCCCTCTATATTTCAGAAGTACCAGCTCCCTGTTACTTAAACCTAAAAGAGTCAAGTCAAAAGACACAAGAATCCACCTGTACTAGGTCCCTACCATTGTACCATACTAGGTGAAAAAGGATTGTTGGGGATCGCATATGTACACACACCCGTTTGTCATGAGCTGGAGATCACTCCTTAACAGTGTGTCATGTGCTGGCTTAGAAACATGACCCGTGTGTCATGTAGTGGCTTAGAGACATCACATGTGTGTCATGGGCTGGCTTAGAAACATCACCTGTGTGTCATGTAGTGGCTTAGAGACATCACATGTGTGTCATGGGCTGGCTTAGAAACATCACCTGTGTGTCATGGGCTGGCTTAAAAGCATCACCTGTGTATCATGAGCTGGCTTAGAAACATCACCTGTGTGTCATGTGCTGGCTTGGGAAACATCACCCGTTTGTCATGTGCTGGCTTAGAAACATCACCCGTGATTCATGGGATGGCTTAGAAACATCACCTGTGTGTCATGAGCTGGCTTAGAAACATCACCTGTGTGTCATGTGCTGGCTTGGGAAACATCACCCGTTTGTCATGTGCTGGCTTAGAAACATCACCCGTGATTCATGGGATGGCTTAGAAACATCACCCGTGTTTCATGGGCTAGCTTAGAAACATCACCCGTGTGTAATGGGCTGGCTTAGAAACATCACCCGTGTGTCATGGGCTGGCTTAGAAACATCACCCGTGTGTCATGGGCTGGCTTAGAAACATCACCCGTGTGTCATGGGCTGGCTTAGAAACATCACCCGTGTGTCATGGGCTAGCTTAGAAACATCACCCGTGTGTAATGGGCTGGCTTAGAAACATCACCCGTGTGTCATGGGCTAGCTTAGAAACATCACCCGTGTGTAATGGGCTGGCTTAGAAACATCACCCGTGTGTCATGGGCTGGCTTAGAAACATCACCCGTGTGTCATGGGCTGGCTTAGAAACATCACCCGTGTGTCATGGGCTGGCTTAGAAACATCACCTGTGTGTCATGAGCTGGCTTGCGAAACATCACCCGTTTGTCATGTGCTGGCTTGGGAAACATCACCCGTTTGTCATGTACTGGCTTAGAAACATCACCCGTGTTTCATGTGCTGGCTTGGGAAACATCACCCGTTTGTCATGTACTGGCTTAGAAACATCACCCGTGTGTCATGTGCTGGCTTGGGAAACATCACCCGTTTGTCATGTACTGGCTTAGAAACATCACCCGTGTGTCATGTGCTGGCTTGGGAAACATCCCCGTTTGTCATGTGCTGGCTTAGAAACATCACCCGTGTGTCATGTGCTGGCTTGGGAAACATAACCCGTTTGTCATGTACTGGCTTAGAAACATCACCCGTGTGTCATGTGCTGGCTTAGAAACATCACTCGTGTGTCATGTGCTGGCTTAGAAACATCACCCGTGTGTCATGTGCTGGCTTAGAAACATCACCGCGTGTCATGTGCTGGCTTAGAAACATCACCCGTGTGTCATGTGCTGGCTTAGAAACATCACCCGTGTGTCATGGGCTTGTGAAAAACGAAGTGCATTCTGCAAAGCGACCTTAATTAGTCCCAGGAGTTAGTTCACATATGGAATGAAATTGAACTGTAATCAGCAAGTGAATATATTGACAACTCACGCCCTCACTCAGAGACCAACACACAAAACAACACAACAAAACGTGTGTATCCTTTGTGTAAGCGAGTAAATTTTACTATTCTTTATTTCAATACATTTTTTAACTCTTTACATTCCTTGATCTTCTCCCTTTTTATGGACATTTTTAATGACCCTACAGAGAGCTCAATATCATTAAAACTTGAGGTCCAAAGTTAATCATGTAATAAATTAATTTGGCATCCGGGCAGAATAGCGACTGTCAAAACAGCGACCGTCATAATAGCGACTTCAAAATAGCGACTGTATCAAAACAGCGACTGTCAAAACAGCGACCGTCATAATAGCGACTGCATCATAACAGCGACTGTATCAAAATAGCGACTTTCTTCTTTTGCTTGTATTAATGTTTGAAAAACGTACTGTGCCTAGCCTACAAAGGAGTTTATAAAATAAAGAAATGTAAGACACGATAAGCCATGTAGGTTTTTTGTACAGAAGGGACAATACACAATTAAATACAATCAACAGGAGGTGTGTATAAATAAATGTTGGTGTTGTAAAGAGTGTAAACACATTTTCGGGACACATTTTGTTTTTAAAAAAATTATGTGAAAAAAATAAAATTATAACTGCTATTACTTCAGTCAAATATATTTTGCAGAAAGCTCGATAGTGATTAACAAACATAGATGCAGTCGATTAATTTAGGGGGATTGCGGTGCTTTTTTTAATTTAGAGAAAGTTCGACTACAGGACTTTTTGATCCCCGGATGTTTCGACCCTTTTTGTTTTTACCTCGTAAAAAATTTTTTTTTCTAATTTAAAAAAATTAATAAAAATAATATAGTTTAATATTATTATCTATTTAAAATTAAAAACGGCATGAAATAGTTATTTTCAACGATTAATTTACCACTAAAAAGTATATACACTGAAAACCAATCAACATTAAGGGCGAATTCATGATTGTGTTAAATGCACCACTCCTCTGAGGTAGCAAGTCCTTTCAAACCTATCCAACTCCACCCCCACCTAGGCCTGTCAACGGGTACCCGGGACCCGGGTATTCGTTGCCGTGTGATTACCCGGGTAGTAAAATCCCGCTCGGGTACCCGTGAAAATCTGGCTTCAATGTCTATGTTCTATATTAAAGGAGGCCAAACTTCAGCTCCCATGCGGATTTTTTGTGTTTTCATTGTTGCTCGCGAAAAAATTTATCAAATGAAAATTTTTTATTTTTATTTTAAGTGTGCTGCGAATTACATCTATGGAAAAATATAAGAATCTGTCAACGGAAAGTAGCTGTCAATGGGAAATAAAATACGGTCCCAACAAATTACAATGTATTTTGATACATCTTTTTTCTCTCAACGTGAAACAGAAATCGCACAACACAAAAAAGTTTTGGTTCTTTAAAAAAATCATATAAAGAAAACAAAAGTCCTCTGACAAAAATAAGGATGGACTGCTTAGAGATGAAAGACGCTGTTTGTTAATAAAAAAACCCACCCTTGCTTTGACACTAACTTTGCTTTGAAATACGCCGATTGATACTAGTTAATATTGCTTATCTAACCTCTTCTCCTCCCATCACTCCTTGCATTCGCTTGTACTTCTTGTGTACATTAACACGTGGTGACTTAGAAAAACTGATTTTAATAATGCGGACAAGGTTATCAGTATTTACATTTAATAAATTAAATAGTTACTAACGTGTAGGCTGGGCAGACGTCGGCCGTGAGGATTGAATGCAAAGAGATGAAAGAGGCCGTGTTTGTTTGTTTGTTTGTTTTTGTAAATAAAAACACCCTTGCTGCGCCTTGCTTTGACACTAACTTTGGGTCACCGATTGATACTATCTGATGTCGTTATTTAAATCCATCCCCTCTTCTCTCTTCACTCCTATAACCCAGTGCTTCTCAAACTTTTTAGTATAGCGGACCGGAAGGAATTGAATTTTTTCCATGGTACCAGGAACCGGTGCACTATTTTCCCTGTACTTACATGGTAGCGAAATGTATTTTATTTCCTTTTATTTCTTTCAGTTAGTAGCTAATTGTCAAAAATGACTAATTCTATTGTGTTAGTATTATTGTTAGCAATTGGATGATTATAATTATATTTCTATCTCCTTTCTTGACAACTTCCGCGGACCACCATTTTGAGAAGCACTGCTATAACCCCCCCCCCTTTGCATTCGCATGTGTTTCTTGTGTTCATTAACACGTGTTTGCCTAGCCCAAAAATTGATATACACCCAAAGTTGTCAGTTTTTAAAGTTAATAAGACGGGTAAGATGTCGGCCGAGTGGAATCATGCCACGGCTAAAATGCAACCATTGTAATGAAATTGTGTCTGCGAAGGGTGGCAACCCAGCGCGATAAAACGCCGTCTGAACGCTATTCATTAAATTGATATTGATAAACAAACCACCGACCTACCCAATATCAGAAATATTTAGGTGTTAACATAAATAACAAAAGCAGTAACACTGACCAAAGCACGATCACTTGAGATTTACCGCAGTATTGTATCCGTCATCGCCCTTAGCATTGCCAGCGACGCCAAGTGGATATTAACATTCAAGGTATGAGTAGTATGACACTGAACGTTACGTCATTGCTGTTGTCATTTTGTTTGCATGTTCAGTTTACTGTAGTTTTAGTTTATGAGTATGACGAAAGCATTTATATCAGGAATTGAATAACAGTTTTTAGTGCATTATAGTTAATTGTAGTGCATTAATAATAGTATTACTGGAAGCAAGCCGTTAGCTACTACTACTGTGTGAAATGAGGTGCATGGATGGTGGCTAGGTTGCACGGTATAGTGGTCATGACGGGGAAAATTAGGTGACACTAAGAACGGGTAACCCGGGTACCCGTTCGAAATTTTCACGGGTACCCGGGCAGCTTTTTTTAACAAATTGACAGCCCTACCCCCACCCCCAGGCAATGTGGTCAGATAGTCCTTTATAAAGGTACTTACATTCTCTCAGCCCCAATCCCTTTATTTACCTTCTCCATAACACGGGGTCCGTGGTCGTCACTTAGTCTAGCCTTCGTAACATGTCATTATGTAATCCCCGGAAAATTCGACCACAAGACGTTTTGACAAGGGGGCTGTCAATATTGTTAAAAAAGCTGCCCGGGTAACCATGATTCAAATTTTATTTTTACTGAGCAGTTGTTTGTATTTGAATGAATGCGTTTATATATAGCATAAGTTAATTACGTTTAAAATTTTATTTTAAACACAATTTTTAATTTCAATAAATACTTCATAAAAATGTTGCTATTTTTTGGAGTTTTTATTTGTTACTATGCATTTATGTAGTTTTTTCACTAGGGGTCCTTGGGTAAGTTTAGACAATGAAAAGGGGTGTATGTGTCAAAAAAGATTGGAACCACTGTGTTAGGTGAACGGTTGGACAAGAATAGCTATCTGGTGAAGTCGCTGTTATGACGGTCGCTGTTTTGATACAGTCGCTATTTTGAAGTCGCTATTATGACGGTCGCTGTTTTGACACAGTCGCTATTTTGAAGTCGCTATTATGACGGTCGCTGTTTTGACAGTCGCTATTTTGAACCCGTGCCATTAATTTGTAGGAAAATGAATGAGATATTTGAAAATTAATGTTTTTAAACATATATTGAAGTATTTGAAAGTTTAAAAAAAATTATACAACCAAACTTTGAACAAATAATAATTTTTTTAAAATTATATTCAAATAAAGAAAAAATAAAGTTTTAGAAAAATGTTCATAATATTACTTTATATACCCACCCCCAACCCGCACCATTTTTTTCTATTAGTCGACCAGCAACCGGAAGTCCCACGAATAACACCTTAACCATTACCTTCTCTCCCACTCTGTATCTCAGTCTCCTTCGGTCTCTCTCTATTTTGTCTCTGCTTTCTCTCATTCACTTCCTTCTTTATTGTCTCTCCAGTTCTCTCTGTCTCGATCCGTCTCTCTCTTTCTCTGTCTCTCTTTTTTTCTCTCTCTGTCTCTCTCTCGGAACTCTCTCTGTCTGCCTTTGGCTTCTTTCTTTCTTTCTTTATTTCTCTGTCATTATGTCTCTCTTTCTTTCTCTCCCTGCCTCTCTCCCCCTTTATCTCTCTTTCTCTCAACGACACTTTCTGTCTGTCTTCGTTTAGGGCTCCCTCTGTCTCTCTCTCTATATCTTTCTCTCTCTGTGTCTCTTTCTCTTTATCTCTCTTTTTTCCTGTCTCTTTGTCTCTCTCTTTCTCTTTGACTCTCTCTCTCTCTCTCTCTCTCTCTCTCTCTCTCTGTTTCTTCCTCTATCTCAATCTCTCTCTGTTTCTCTCTCTCTCTTTCCCTCTTTCTCTCTCTCCGCGGAAGACTTCATAATAAATGTGACACAATGCTACAACAAATTTTCTTCAAATTACCTACCAACGCTCCCTATTTTTGTTAATTAATTTAATTAATTTTTTATAACATGTGTTACTGAGTGTCTGAGAGGGTGTATGTGATATGAAAGTGACCAGTTATTTTTATAATAAGGTGTGGGGGGGGGTACGAATTCTCCAAAGAATGTTATTACTGAAGTAACCTCATCACTTTTTGATTGTTTGTGTGTGTGCGTCAGGTAAATGTTGATAAATATCTTGTTTTAACAATGGTCAAAGCCAGATAACTACTGCATCATTAAAAAAATCAAGTATACTGTAGCCGAGTGGTGGCTATATTGTTAGTTGAAATAAGACTAACTGTTCCCTAATAAAACAAATAACACAATTCAGGTAAGTAGAGGACTATAGCTGTATATAATGTGTATTGAACTCTCGCTAAGCTAACATGACACAGTGTACAAGTATAAGTAAGCTACTCATCGCTAACCGCTACGCTCTACACGACTCTCACTTAGGCCTGGGTGACTCTCAAACGTTTTCCTGTCCTGATATTGTCCACGTTGCTTACCCTGTATTTAACGCTAACATTTCATGCTGGCCCCGACACGTCTCCCACGAAGTGATAAATGACCACCCCAGTTTCTGATTGGTCAAAAGTTACTTAGTGTATGCTAATGTACAAACTTTCCCACTAAGTTATTTAGGTCGCTGAAATACAATATTTGTTTCTACCCCGACTGAGACCCTGGGTCACTCAAAGGACAACTCCCCCTACCCTGTATGAGTTTCCGCCATCCTGTCTCTACCTACCACTGTTACTGGTGAGGGGGGAATGCGTTGTGGGCTGGATAAGTGGCGGACACGGCCATACTACTATAAAGGAAGTTAATTAATTTTTTTAATATTGTTTTTTTTACTAAAAAAAACATGTATTTAAATTTATTTGTCCTACCTTTAAATTGAATATACAACTAAATGATAATCTATAAAACAAAAGCCAAAATATTTATGATTAACATATATAATATACATTATTTAAAAATTTTGAAAACTGCGGAGTTTAAACAATCTGATATATATATATAGAGAGAGAGGGATATCGTAATACAACAAACGCTACTACATGACGTTAATAGATATTTTGTTCAGGTCTACTGATGGCCTACCATAATCAGACAGAAGTTATCACAGTGAGTCCACTGGTTACCTCGGTCCCAACTAACCCTGCTTCGTGGTTTCGAACGCACCCCTATAATAAACAACCGTAAAAAGAAAGTTTTTGACTCTTAATCGCTTACATGGGCATTTCACGAAAAAATGTTATTTGCATGTCCCATGCATATAAAGTTGTTTTTTTGAGTTGCTTGTATGTTTTAAAAAGCATTTAATTCTGAATATTAAAAGGTATGATATTTCAAATTCGTGCGTATGTGAGTTTTTTTATTGAATATTTAAAAATGAGTATTTGTGGAAAAGAGCATGTCGAAAACATAAAACCCATTCACAATTACATTCATATAAACAATTAAAATATCAATTTTTAGAGCTATTATTGCTTCAATATGTTCATATGTGTTTGAACATTATGTAAAACCATATCAATGGATATAAAAAGTAAACTTTTTTTATTGCCAAAAATAAAAATGTCCCCTGTTTTAGACACACTGGTGTAACAACTAGATATTGGACCAAAATAAACATGTCCCCTGTTTTAGACTCGCTGGTGTAACAACTTGATATTGGACCAAAATAAACATGTCCCCTGCTTTAGACTCACTGGTGTAACAACTTGATATTGGACCAAAATAAACATGTCCCCTTTTTTTAGACTCACTGGTGTAACAACTTGATATTGGACTAAAATAAACATGTCCCCTGATTTAGACTCGATGGTGTAACAACTTGATATTGGACCAAAATAAACATGTCCCCTGTTTTAGACTGACTGGTGTAACAACTTGATATTGGACCAAAATAAACTTGTCCCTTGTTTTAGACTCACTGTTGTAACCACTTGATATTGGACCAAAATAAACATGTCCCCTTTTTTAGACTCACTGGTGTAACAACTTGATATTGGACCAAAATAAACATGTCCCCTTTTTTAGACTCGCTGGTGTAACAACTTGATATTGGACCAAAATAAACATGTCCCCTGTTTTAGACTCACTGGTGTAACAACTTGATATTGGACCAAAATAAACATGCCCCCTGTTTTATACTCACTTATGTATGAATTGATATTGGACCAAAATAAATAAAATTAAAATAAACATCTCTCTTACTCTCTCACTGTGTCTCTCCATCTCTCTCTATCGTTTCTCTTTCTCTCTCTGCCTCTCTTTCTTTTTTATTTCTCGGTCTCTTTTCTCTTTCTATCGCCCTGTCTCTTCGCCTCTGTATATGTCTCTCTCTGTTTCTCTCTTTCTCTATTTCTCTCTTGCTTTCTCTCATTCTCCGTCTCACTCTATCTCTTTCTCTATCTCACTTTCTCTCTCTCTCCGCATCTCTCTCTCTTTTTCTCTCTCTCCGAATATCTCTCTCTGTCTCTTTCTCTTCATCTCTTGATCCCCCCTCTCTCTCTGTGACTCTATATAGTTTCTCTACATATCTCTCCCTGTATCTCTCTCTGTCTGTCTCTCACTTTCTCTCATTGGCCATCTCTCTATCTTCGTCTCACGTTCCGTCACTCTCTTTATATATAGATTTGCGCTCTATCTCTCTGTATTCCTCTCTTTATATATCTTTTCCCTTTAATTCACAGTCTCTTTCTTTCTCTCTGTCTCTCTTTTTTTCTCCCCGATTATTGCTTCTCTGTCTCTCTCGCTTACATTTGCTCTCTTTATACATCTCTCTGTCTCAGTCTCTCTCTTTTCCTCTCTCTTTTTTTGTCTCTATATTTTTCTCCTTGTCTCTCTCGTTTCCTTTCTCACTGTCTCTCCATCTCTATCCGTCTCTCTCGTTCTGTCTGTCTCTGCCCCTGTCTCTCTTTGTTTTTCTCTTTCTCTGTCGCTTTGTCTGTATCTCTGTCTCTGAACCTCTCTTTCTCATCCTCTATCCCTTTCTTTCTCTCTTTATCTGTCTGTCTCTCTCTTTTCCTCTCTCTCTCCCTTTCTCTCTCTCTTTTTTTCTCTTAAAGACACTTTCTCTCAATCTTCTTTTCTCACTCCAACTGTCTATATATATATATCTTTCTCTCTATGTCTCTCTCTATATATATATATCTTTCTCTCTCTATGCCTCTCTATATATATATATCTTTCTCTCTCTATGTCTCTCTCTATATATATATATCTTTCTCTCTATGTCTCTCTCTATATATATATATCTTTCTCTCTATGTCTCTCTATATATATATATATCTTTCTCTCTATGTCTCTCTCTATATATATATCTTTCTCTCTATGTCTCTCTCTATATATATATCTTTCTCTCTCTATGTCTCTCTCTATATATATATCTTTCTCTCTCTATGCCTCTCTCTCTCTATATATATATCTTTCTCTCTCTATGCCTCTCTATATATATATATCTTTCTCTCTCTATGTCTCTATATATATATATATCTTTCTCTCTCTATGCCTCTCTCTCTATAAATATATATCTTTCTCTCTCTATGCCTCTCTCTATATATATATATATCTTTCTCTCTCTATGCCTCTCTCTCTATATATATATATATCTTTCTCTCTCTATGCTCTCTCTCTATATATATATATCTTTCTCTCTCTATGCCTCTCTCTATATATATATATATCTTTCTCTCTCTATGCCTCTCTCTCTCTATATATATATCTTTCTCTCTCTATGCCTCTCTCTATATATATATATCTTTCTCTCTCTATGCCTCTCTCTATATATATATATCTTTCTCTCTATGCCTCTATATATATATATATATCTTTCTCTCTCTATGCCTCTCTCTCTATATATATATCTTTCTCTCTATGCCTCTCTATATATATATATATCTTTCTCTCTCTATGCCTCTCTCTCTATATATATATCTTTCTTTCTATGCCTCTCTCTATATATATATCTTTCTCTCTATGCCTCTCTCTCTATATATATATCTTTCTCTCTATGCCTCTCTCTATATATATATCTTTCTCTCTATGCCTCTCTATATATATATATCTTTCTCTCTCTATGCCTCTCTCTCTCTATATATATCTTTCTTTCTCTATGTCTATTTCTGTATACCTCTCTCTATTACTCTAATTCTATGCATCCCTCTTTCTTTCTGTCTCTCTTTGTTTTTATCTCTTTGTCTCTATCTCTGTCTAGATCTCTCTGACTCTCTTTGTCTTGTCTCTCTGTTTCTCTCTCTTTCTTTCGCTCTTTCTCTCTTTTTGTTTTTCTTTCTCTCTCTCTCTCTCATTTATTCTATAAGTCTCTGTTTCCCTCTCTCTTTCTCTCTCCTTATTTCTATCTCTCTCTCGTTTACTCTACATCTCTCTATTTCTATCACTCTTTCTCTCCCTCTATCTAAATGTTTTTCTTCCTCTCTCTTTTTCTCTCTCTCTCTCTTTCACTCAGAAATTATCTATCTCTCTCTCTTTTCCTCTCTTTCTTTTTCTCTCTCTCATCGCAAGTGAAAACTGTTAAGCCGCTTTATTTGCTTGGCGTAGGTCGTCCAGCACTCGCTGCCATAGAGGAGTGTGCTGAGCACGCAGGCCTCAATAACAGTGATGTGCATCCTATCAGTCGCTGCGCATTGTTCCACACTCTATGATTTAGCCATGCCATTAACGATGCGGCCTTTCCGATTCTGGTTCCTATTTCCTTTTCCATGGGGAGTGTGCTTGTGATGTTACTGCCAATGTATGTGAAATCATCGACAACATCCAAGGTGTTTCCCCCTATGGAGATTGCTGGGAGGCAGTCTGTGCCTTGTCTCATAATGGTGGTCATTTTGAGGCTTATCGTTAGACCGAATTCCTTGCATGCCTCTGAGAATTTCTTGACCAACTGTTGGAGTCCTATCTCTGTATGTGAGTTGAGAGCTGCGTCATCCGCGAAGACCAACTCTATGATATATAACAGTTTCCACTTTGCTCTTCGCACGGAACCGGCTGATGTTATATAGGCTTCCGTCCGCCCTGGTATGAATGTTCACATCCTCGGAACAGTCCTCGAAAGCATGTCACAGTAGCACTGAGAAGAAGATACCAACGAGTGTTGGTGCCAGTACGCTGCCATGTTTGACTCCGCTACAAACTGGGAAGGGTTCAAAGGCGGCACCATCGAAGAGCACTGTGCTGTGCATGTTGGTGTGTTCAAAGGCGGCACCATCGAAGGGCACTGTGCTGTGCATGTTGGTGTGTTCAAAGGCGGCACCATCGAAGGGCACTGTGCTGTGCATGTTGGTGTGTTCAAAGGCGGCACAATCGAAGGGCACTGTGCTGTGCATGTTGGTGAGTTCAAAGGCGGCACCATCGAAGAGCACTGTGCTGTGCATGTTGGTGTGTTCAAAGGCGGCACCATCGAAGGGTCACTGTGCTGTGCATGTTGGTGTGTTCAAAGGCGGCACCATCGAAGAGCACTGTGCTGTACATGTTGGTGTGTTCAAAGGCGGTACCATCGAAGGGCACTGTGCTGTGCATGTTGGTGTGTTCAAAGGCGGCACCATCGAAGAGCACTGTGCTGTGCATGTTGGTGTGGAAAGACTCGATGATATAAGAAGCCTTGGCGGACATCCTATTTTTTTCCAGTATACGGAACAGATCCTTGCGGCTGACCAGGTCAAATGCCTTTGTTAAGTCTATGAAGGCAGTGAAGAGGGCATTCTGTTGCTCCCGACATTTCTCTTTCAGCTGACGGAGTGAGAAAATCATGTCCATGGCTTTCCTTCCTATTATTATAATTTATTTAGACGAGCGAACATAAACAAATGTTTTTCTACATTATTTCTTTCATAACAGAATGAATTTGCTGTGTTACGTCACGACAATTTGGGATGCCATGGAATTACCGCGACTTAACCCATTTCGCGAAATAATGAATAGCAACGGGATATATATATGCGTTATAAAAATATAATTCATCGAAATTAATCGATTAATCTATTAATTTTTCCCGATTAATCGAAAAAATTATTTTTAATAAATAACAGCCATAGTTGATATATTTGAAAGAATAACGCTACATCAATTTTTGACTCCCCCTCCCCACCTACCCGCGCCATCTTTTCTATAGTCGGCCAGCCACATGGTGTCTCACGAATTTCACTTTAACCATTACCTTCTCTTTCTCTGTCTCTTTCTTTCATTCGGTCTCTTTATATATCTCTCTTTCTCTGTCTCTCTCTGTCTCTTTCTCTCTATGACTATCTCTTACAGTCTGTATCTTCCTCTCTCTCTCTCTCTCTCTTTCTTTCCTGTTTCTATGTCTGTCTCGCTTTCTTTCTCTCTCTCTGTCTCTCCCCCTTTTTATCTCTCTTTCTCTCAACGACACTTTCTCTCCGTCTTTGTCTCTCGCTCCCACTGTCTCTCTCTGTATATCTTTCCCTCACGGTGTCTCTTACTGTATACCTCTCTCTTTCCCTCTAATTCTCTGTCAGTCTCTTTCTCTCAGTCTCTCTGTTTCTCTCCCCCTCTTCTCTTTCTTTCAGCCTCTCTTTGTTTCTCTCTCTATGTCTCTATCACTCTCTCCGACTTTCTTTGCCTTTGTCTTTCTCTCTGTGTTTCTCTCTCTCATTGTATCCCTCTCTCTCTGTTTCTCTCTCTCTCATTGTTTCTCTCTCTCTCTCTCTCTCTCTCTCTGTTTCTATCTCTCCATCATTGTTTCTCTCTCTCTCTCCGGATGATTTCATAATGAAAGTGCCATAATTCCACAACGAATTTTCTTCTAATCATCTAACCCCGCCTCATATTTTTCTAACTAACTTTGTACAGTTTGAGTCACTGAGTGTCTATGTGAGTGTATTTGTATGTGATACGAAAGTGACCAGGTGTCTTTATAATAAAGTGTGCAAGTGGTGTACGAATTATCCAGAGAATCAGAGGGAAAGAGGTCCTAAGGTTATGACGTTGATCCGTTCTTAAGACGCGATTTTCAGTGTAAGTCGGAACATTAAAAAATAAAATACATAAATAAACAATGTAAACTGTGTTTACGAATGCCCCCCCCCCTAATTGTGTGTGTGTGTGTGTGTGTGAGTTAGGTGCTGATAATCTTTTAACATTCACAGTCAGTGAACTAATATCCAGTGTGTGTTAGGGGGTGGGGGCGGTATTGAAACATGTCTTGTTTTAACAACTATCCCAGCAAGTTAACACTGCATTAAAAATGAAGTAATCAATCAAAGGGAATTAATCAGAATTTTTAAATGATGTTTCATTTTTAGTGTCACAAATATATACTTAAACATTGTATTGTATTCACTTAAAATTAAATATAAAATTTGATGAATTTTTTTAAAAATCAAGCCAAAATATTGAAGATTCGAATTTATATTCAATCTTATTTTAAAAAAACTAAAACATCATTTTTCTAACAATCTTAGTTGTTTGTACATTGAAAAGACTAAATCGCGCTACGTATATTATCATTTATTGAATCCAAAACTATTTTTTGACAGGTCTTCTAATGGCCTAACATAAACAGCAAGTAGTGATATTAAGATACTAAGCTTAAGATTTAACTTACAAGTGGACCCGATAGAGGCCCTCTGTAATTCAAAAATACCAGCTCGTTGTTACTTAAACCTAATAGAGTCAAGACAAGAGTCCAAGGGCTTCTCGTCAACGCAGACAAGGTGGACACGAGAATCAACTGCACTAGGTCACTACTATATTAGGCGAAGATAGATTTCTGGACATCGTACATCACCCGTGTGTCACGTGCTGGTAAGAAACATCACCCGTGTATCATGTGCTGGTTAGAAACATTACCGTCATGTCATGTGCTAGTAGATCACACATCACCCGTGTGTCATGTGTTGGTAGATCACACATCACCCTTGTGTCATGTGCTGGTAGATCACACATCACCCGTGTGTCATGTGGCTGTAGATCAAACATCACCCGTGTGTCATGTGTTGGTAAATCACACATCACCGGTGTGTCATGTGCTTGCGAGAAACATAACCCGTGTGTCATGTGCTGATAGATCACACATCACCCGTGTTTCATGTGTTGGTAGATCACAAATCACCGGTGTGTCATGTGTTGGTAGATAACAAATCACCGGTGTGTCATGTGTTGGTAGATCACACATCACCCGTGTGTCATGTGTTGGTAGATCACACATCACCCTTGTGTCATGTGCTGGTATATTCCACATCACCCGTGTGTCATGTGCTGGTAGATCACACATCACCCATGTGTCATGTGCTGGTAGATCACACATCACCCGTGTGTCATGTGCTAGTAAATCACACATCACTCGTGAGTCATGTGCTGATAGATCACACATCACCCATGTGTCATGTTTTGGTATATCACGCATCACTAGTGTGTCATGTGCTGGTGAGAAAAATCACCCGTGTGTCATGTGCAGGTGAGAATAGAAGTGAACGCTCCAAAGCTAACCTTCCCACACCCTTAGATAGTCCCAGGAGTTAGTTCACATATGGAATGAAATTGAACTGAAATTAACAGGTGAATCTATTGACACCCGACACACTCACTCAGAGAGCAACACACAACACAACAAAACGTGTTTATCCTTAGTGTGAGCGAGTAAATTTAGTTATTTCCAGATTTAAAAAACAACAACAATAAGCTCAATAACTCTCCGTCAGCTTTTGACCCCCCCCCCGCCATAACCGCGCCATCTTGTCTATTAGTCGACCAGCAACCGGGTGTCCCACGATTATCCCCTTAACCATTACCTACTCTCTCTGTCGGTCTCTTTCATTCGATCTCGCTATCTCTCTCTCTCTCTCTCTCTCTCTCTCTCTCTCTCTCTCTCTCTCTCTCTGTCTCTCTCTCTATTTTGTCTCTCTATGACTTTCTCTTTAATTTTCGATGTCTCTCCATCTCTCTCTTCCTCTGTCTCTCTTTTTTATCTCTCTCTGCCCTCTCTCTCTGTCTCTCTCTCTATCTCTCTGCCTCTTTCTCTTTCTTTCTTTCTCTGTCGTGTCTCTCTTTCTTTCTCTCTCTGCCTCTCTCCCATTTATCTCTCTTTCTCTCATCGACACTTTCTCTCTGTCTTCGTTTATGGCTCCATCTGGCTCTCCATATATCTTTCTCTCTCTGTGTCTCTTTCTCTATACCTTTCTCTTTTCCTCTATCTCTTTGTTTCTCTCTTTATCTTTGTCTCTCTCTGTGTTTCTCTCTCCATTTCCTTCTTTCTGTATCTGATACGGGAAATTAAAGTAACTCCGTTTATACGATAACTTGATTTTTTAATAATACAGTCATTAGCTGGCTGTGACAATTATTAAAATAAGATGTTTATCAACATCTAGCTGACATACACACACACACACGCACACACACACACAAGCAAAAAGTGATGAGGTAACTTCAGTAATAACATTCTTTGGAGAATTCGTACCCCCTCCACACTTTATTATAAAAATACCTGGTCAATTTCCTATCATATACACATACACACGCTCAGACACCTAGTGACATACACTGTACAAAGTTAATTACAACAAAAAATTGGGACCGTTGGTAGGTGATTTGAAGAAAATTCGTTGTAGAATCATATCATATTTATTATGAAGTCTTCTGTTGAGAGAGAGAGAGGGAAAGATAGAAAGAGAGAGAGATAAACAGAGAGAGATTGAGATAGAAAAAGAAACAGAGAGTGAGACAAAGAGAAAGAGAGAGACAAAGAGATAGAGGAAAAGAGGGAGTTTGAGAGAAAAATACATACAGAGAGAAAGATAGAGAGAGAGAGCCAGAGGGAGCCATAAACGAAGACAGAGAGAAAGTGTCCTTGAGAGAAAGAAAGAGAAACATAACGACAGAGAAGGAAAGAAAGAAAGAAAGAGAAGAGAAGAGATATGCCGAAAGAGACATCAAGAGATAAAGATATATATATAGAGTGAGACAGCGTGAGCGAGAGACGAAGACAGAGAGAAAGAGTCGTTGAGAGAAAGAGATAGAGAGGGAGAGATAGAGAGAGAAAGAAAGAGAGACAGACAGAGAGAACGAGAGTAATTAAAAGACAGAGAGAGATAGAAGGAGGGAAAAAAGAGACAGAAGGAAAGGAAAGAAAAAGGGGACATAGGAAGAGACAGAATGTGAGAGAGCGAGAGAGATGAACAGACATCGTAAGAGAAGAGGGAAAGACAGAGAGAGAGAGAGAGAGAGAGTGGGAGAGAGAGATAGACAGAGAGAGCGAATAAAAGAGATAGAGACACAGAGGGAGAGAGAGAAGGTAATGGTTAGAGATATTCGTTGGACACACGAAAAGAAATACAGGTGCTGGTAGTGAGGTAGTCAAAACATGACAGAGATTTATTCTTAAAAAAATATAAATTCCGGAAATAAAGAAAAGTAGAATTTACTCGCTCACTTTAAGGATACACACGTTTTGTTGTGTTGTTTTGTGTGTTGGTCTCTGATTGGGGGCGTGGGGTGTCAATAGATTCACTTGTGTTGGTCTCTGTGCGTGGGAGTGGGGTGTCAATAGATTCTCTTGTGTTGGTCTCTGTGTGTGGGCGTGGGATGTCAATAGATTCACTTGTGTTGGTCTCTGTGTGTGGGCGTGGGGTGTCAATAGATTCAATTGTGTTGGTCTCTGTGTGTGGGCGTGGGGTGTCAATAGATTCACTTGTGTTGGTCTCTGTGTGTGGGCGTGTGGTGTCAATAGATTCACTTGTGTTGGTCTCTGTGTGTGGGCGTGGGTGTCAATAGATTCACTTGTGTTGGTCTATGTTTGTGGGCGTGGGGTGTCAATAGATTCACTTGTGTTGGTCTCTGTGTGTGGGCGTGGGGTGTCAATAGATTCACTTGTGTTGGTCTCTGTGTGATGGCGTGGGGTGTCAATAGATTCACTTGTGTTGGTCTCTGTGTGTGGGCGTGGGGTGTCAATAGATTCACTTGTGTTGGTCTCTGTGTGTGGGCGTGGGGTGTCAATAGATTCACTTGTGTTGGTCTCTGTGTGTGGGCGTGGGGTGTCAATAGATTCACTTTAGTTGGTCTCTGTGTGTGGGCGTGGGGTGTCAGTAGATTCACTTGTTAATTTCAGTTCAATTTCATTCAATATGTGGACCAACTCCCGAGAGTAAGTAAGGTGGAGAAGGGGGGAGGGGGGCTTTGGGGCCTGAACTTCGTTTTTTACCAACACATGACACACGTTAGATGTATCTCACCAACACATGACACAAGGGTCCAACAAACCTTTATTCGCCTAGTATGGTAGTGACCAATTTTCCCTCTAATGTTCGTTGGTCCGTGTTTAAATTAATAGAAAGTGTGTACAAAGTTGCACAGCCACAATTTTTATGTTCCATATTTTACAAAATTTGCGGCGCTACATTTCTAAACTGCTTCGCGACACATGGCTGCTCGTTCCCTTTTTAATTCCCATAGCGACCCCCCTGATTAGTTCGAACAAATGTCCAATGAACTCAAACGAGACAAAAGATCTACCGGTGTTGCCAGGTGTAGAGATGGGAGAGTTGGTATTGTGTAACGTTTAACATTAGAAAACCGCTGAGAGACGGTTCGTTTTTTGCAGGCAGCCACCTGTCCCTGAAACATCTCATTATATTGATATACAGTTTGTCCTACGACATGCCACAAACTGTCATTAAAACGAGGCAGCAGATACAACAGATTATACAGTCGTAGATTGGTTCAACTTTATGCACGACGAATGTGCAGTGTTGCTAGAAAATAATCCTGATAAAATAGTTGTTACTAATAACAATGGGGTTCAAATAGGCGGCAATTGGGTTCAAATAGTTGAAATCGACGACAATGGGGTTCCAATAATTAAAATACCGTGTTAAAAGTGGTAGTATTAAATATTCAATTTTAACGTCATGTCATATTTTCTTTTAAAAATATATTTGCTTTATATACCTTCAACATTTTAATGAAGTAAACTTTTTTGAATTTCTCTCATATGTATATATATCAAGTGTATAATGTCAATGTGAAGTGATGTTGTATCTCTTTAATTTTTTTATACTATTGTGTACAAAAATATGCAATATAATGTTAATTTTATAAACTATTATATTGAAACATCTGCAATGTCATACTATTTTATAAATTAAAAAAATCATACTTGAAGGTTCTTTATCTATAACCTATATTATTGTTCTTACAAGATTAATAAATATTTTATTTCGTTACTAGACGTTTTGATTCTTTTGTGTTTGTTTGTTTGCAAGTGAAAATAAAATTCATTTGGCTTATAACTGTGACGACCCGGCAAGTAGGGTGATACATAAACAAAATGGTTGTACTATGTTCGGACAATGTATCCTTGTGAGACGAAAAAATGCCTAAGAAATTTTTTAAAAATAAATAAAAATTTAGCACTGTAATATCTAAAATACAACTTATAACAATGCATTTAATAAATTAAAAACAAAAGTTTTCAGGAGAAAATAAAAATTTGATGCTAAGTAATAAACATGCTAAAACTGCAGGAATACCATTTGATATATATTTATATTGGGGTTGGGGGGGGGGAAGGGCATTCGTAACCACGAAACTCGGGACCGACCCGAGGACTCATGTGATCACTTCCGTCTATATAGGGTAGGCCATTGGGAGACCTGACAAAAATGTAATTTATTGTAGTATGTTAATACAATATGTGAAATGATAATTTTCTCTGATTATAAATATCTCAGATTGTTATAAACAAATAGTTTTATGCTTTTTTAAATAAGAGCAAATGTATATGTCAATGATCAATATTTGGGCTTCAATTTTTAAATTTCATAAACAATTTGCCTATTAAATACAAAGTTTACACAATTAAATAAACAAACTTTTTTTGAAACAAAAAATCTGAATTGAAAAGATCAAATAAACTCCAAATTAATCGATGACTTTCTTTTAATGCAGTAGTTAACTGACTGTACTTTTTATAAAACAAAAGGTTATAAACACCCCACTTACCCCCGCTCCCCCCCAACCAACACACAGGAGATTAGTTAACTGGATGTGACAAAACAAAAGATTATTAACACCACCCCCCCAACTCATACACACAAACACGCACACAAGCAAACAGTGATCAGAATTCTTCAGTAATAACATTTTTTAGAGAATTCGTACCCAGCCCCTGTACACTTTATTATAAAGATACCTGGTCACTTTCCTATCACATACACATACACACATTCACACACGCAGTGACACAAACTGAACAGTTATTATAAAGATAACTGGTCACTTTCCTATCACATACACATACACACATTCACACACGCAGTGACACAAACTGAACAGTTATTATAAAGATACCTGGTCACTTTCCTATCACATACACATACACAAATTCACACTCGCAGTGACACAATCTGTACAGTTATAAAGATACCTGGCCAATTTCCTTTCACACATACAACCATAGACACTTAGTTAATATAAAGATACCTCGTCACTTTACTATCACATAGACATATATTGACAATCAGTTAATATAAAGATACTACTTCACAAAACTGGATTTGTTTGATCCTTATTAAATATATTAAGTGCTATCGATTATAATGGAACAATATTTGGTATCTTGTTCCTGAACATTTTTTCCCGCCAACTGTATCTTCTAAAATTGCTATGAGGACAATTTGAAATTGAGATGCCAGGTTTTTTAAAGCCTTTTTTTACACGATGTTCAAGTGGTGCTCGATCGGGTCCAGAATATTGCATTTATTTGAAACAGTTTTGTCATGTCTGTAACCTCAAAAAACCACATTCAATTTGTCAGGTTTTAATAATGTCAAACATTCTAACAAGAACTTCTTGACGCTTTTTTTTTACATCAACGTGTTGTTGCTCTTAATTAATAATCTGTTTTTAATGAGATTTCTGATTCCTTCCAATTGTAAAAAAACAACAACTTTGGTAATGTTGAACACTTGTTTATGAATGGCTACTTTTGGATTTATGTGTGCCAAGTTTTAATTCCATTAGATAAACCATTTTGTTCATTATTTTTGTTCATGCTCAAAAACAAAAGAAGTTGAAATTCAGATAATGCTACCCTGGAAGAATAAACGATTAAAGTACGCCAGCATTTTTTTCCAAAGAAGTTTAGTTTCGTTAAAATCAAAATTGAATCAATTATATGCACCATCATATTAGTGTCATGTTCGTACAATACTTCAGCCGCCATGTTTTTCAAATCAGAAGCATTAGTATCAGAAGACTTTAGATTCGTTATGGAGTTTTAAGTTTTGGCATTAGAAACGTTCACTTATTTTAGAATAGTTACTTAATTTCGTTGAATTTTTTTTATAATCTTGGCTTTTACTTAGTTAAAGTTTATTTGAACGTATTTCATTTTAAGTAGCTAGTTAAAAACGAGGAATTTGCCGCCTCCCCCCCCCCTTTTTTTTCCCAAAATAATAATAATAATAATAATAATAATAATAATAATAAATAATTTTTTTTTAAATTTTGAAAAATCAAACAACAAAACAATGTGTCGCTTAGAGCATTCGATTGGCTTACGTTTGAAATTGATCGTCAACAGTAATTTTTGCTTTTAAAACAGTAGCGGCTGTCAAATTGGAAGAATCAGCTAAGTTACCCTCACATCAGTGTCATGATCTTATACCACTTGAGACCCAGACAGTAACATTATTATAAGAATAATCTTTAGCCAATAATGAGTTTCAAGTTTTGGCAGGAGACATGTTCATATACTTTCTGATAGTTCCTTTATTTCTATTATTAATTTCATATTTTGCTTTTCTTTAATTTCAATAAAAGGCTCAATTTTCTTTTAAAATTTTCCTTGTTAAAAATAAAAAGACTAGGAATTTGCTGCCCCTAGCCAAGTGCCTCCTGGGGCATTCCCCCCCCCCGCCACCCTCTCTACGCCACTGCACCTACTGCTCATTTTTATTATTGAAAAATCGATTATTTTTCGGATGTGAATTACACATATTTATTTATTGTGGTACTTTCATACTGTATATTTACTATGTAAAATAAAAACTGTTGGATTCCGGCTATTTTTGAAATAAAAATTCTACAAACCAAGAAAAGGTAAAATAAACACCAAGATTAAGTTTTAAAAGCCTAGCACTGGCATCACTGGCGTTAACTTCATTCTGTTTATGGTAGGCCATTTATAGACATGACAAAAAATTTATACAAATGACAATAAGTTATACATTATACCAAATTTTATTCTTTCACTTTATATATGTATATCAGATTCTTATAAACACGCCGTTCACGACGGCTTTAAATATGGAATATTATATATGTGAATCATAAATATTTTGGCTTGAATTTTATACGTTATCATTAACTTGTATAACTAATACAAAGTAAGGACAAATAAATTTTAATAAATATTTTGGTCACTAAAAGCATAATTGAAAAAAAAATTAACTCTCTTTATACGATAATTTTATTTTTAATGAATTAGCTAACAGGCTGTGACTGTTGTAAAACAAGAGATTATAAACATCTACCTGACACACACACACACACACACACACACACACACACACACACACACACACACACACACACACACACACACACACACACACACACGCAAAAAGGGATGAGGTTACTTCAGTAATCACATTCTTTGGAGAATTCGTACCACCTGTACACCTTATTATAAAGTTATCTGGTCACTTTCCTATCACATACACATTCACACGCTAGACTCAGTGACACAAACTACAAAGTTAGTTAGAACAAAATTGGGGCGGAGGTAGGTTATTTAAAGATAATTCGTTGTGGAATTATGTCACTTTCATTATGAGATCATCCGGAGAGAGAGAGAGAAACAGAGAGAGAAACAGAGAGAGAGAGAAACACATAGAAACACAGAGAGAAACAGAGAGAGAGACAAAGGCAAAGAGAGTCAGGAGACAGAGAGTGATAGAGACAGAAAGAAAAAGAAAAAGAGGCAGAGAGAAAGAGAGAAGGGGGAGAGAGAAAGAGAGAGACTGAGAGAAAGCGACTGACAGAGAATTAGAGGGAAAGAGAGAGGTATACAGAAAGAGATACAGAGAGGGAAAGATATAGAGAGAGAGACAGTGGGAGCGTGAGACAAATAAGGAGAGAAAGTGTCGTTGAGAGAAAGAGCGATAGAGAGTGGCAGAGAGAGAGACAAAGTAACAGAAAGAGAGAGAGAAAGAAAGAGAGACAGATGAGAGACAAGACTGTAAGAGAGAGTAATAGAGAGAAAGAGACAGAGAGAGAAAAAAGAGAGAGACAGAGTCAGAGAGATATATAAAGAGACCGACTGAAAGAGAGAGACAGAGAGAGACTGAGACATGCAGAGAGATATATAAAGAGACCGAATGAAAGAGAGAGACAGATAGAGACTGAGACAGAGAGATATATAAAGAGACCAAATGAAAGAGAGAGACACAGAAAGAGAAGGTAATGGTTAAGGTGATATTCGTGGGACACCATGTTTCTGGCCGACTATAGAAAAGATGGCGCGGGTAGGTGGGGGGGGGGTGGGTTGTGTGTGTCAAAAGTTGATGTAGAGTTATTCTTTCAAATATAAAAATTAGGGCTGGTACTGATACAAATATTTTGATCGATTAATCGGAAAAAAATACTAGATTAATCGATTCATTTCGATGAATTTACTTTTATAACGCATATATAGACCCTGTTGCGATTTATTATTTCGCGAAATCAGTTAAGTCGCGGTAATTCCATGGCTCACTAATTTTGTGATGTAACACAGCAAATTCATTGTGCTATGAAAGAAATAATGTAGAAAAACATATTTGTTCACGTATGCATGTGTAAATAAACAATAATAATAGGAAGGAAAATAATGGACATGATTTTCTCACTCCATCAGCTGCAAGAGAAATGTCTGTAGCAACAGAAAGCTCTCTTCATTGCCTTCATAGACTTAACAAAAGCATTTGATCAGGTCAGCCGCAAGGGTCTGTTCCGTATACTGGAAAAATAGGATGTCAGCCTCGGCTTCTTATATCATCGTGTCTTTCCACACCAACATGCACAGCACAGTGCTCTTCGATGGTGCCGCCTTTGAACACACCAACATGCACAGCACAGTGCTCTTCGATGGTGCCGCCTTTGAACACACCAACATGCACAGCACAGTGCTCTTCGATGGTGCCGCCTTTGAAACATTCCCAGTTTGTAGCGGAGTCAAACAGGGCTGTGTACTGGTACCAACACTCGTTGGAATCTTCTTCTCCGTGCTACTGTGACATGCTTTCGAGGACTGTTCCGAGGGTGTGAACATTCATACCAGGGCGGATGGAAGCCTATGTAACATCAGCCGGCTCCGTGGGAAGAGCAAAGTGGAAACTGTTATTAATCAGAGAGTTGGTCTTCGCGGATGACGCAGCTCTTACGTCACATACAGAGATAGGACTCCAAGAGCTGGTAAATAAATTCTCAGAGGCATGCAAGGAATTCGGTCTAACGATAAGCCTCAAAAAGACCAAAATTATGAGACAAGGCACAGACTGCCTCCCAGCAATCTCCATAGAGGGAAACACATTGGATGTTGTAGATGATTTCACATAGCTTGGCAGTAACATCACAAGAACATTCTCCATGGAAAAGGAAATAGGAACCAGAATCGGGAAGGCCGCATCGTTAATGGCAAGGCTAAATCAGAGAATGTGGAACAATGCGCAGCTCACTGATAGGACAAGATGCCATTGGACTCAAGGTCTCCTGTCTTGACTCTATTAGGTTTAAGTAACAACGAGCTGGTAATTTTGAATTACAGAGGGCCTCTATCGGGCACACTTGTAAGTTAAATTTTAAGCCTAGTATCTTAATATCACTACTTGCTGTTTATGTTAGGCCAATAGCAGACCTGTCAAAAATAGATTTGAATTTTAATAAAGGAGAAACCAGTGCTGCCAGCGACAATTTTGGGAAAAACCTAGCCAACAAGTAAAAGAAAACCTAGATCCGAAAGAAAAAACCTAGACACACTAAAAATAAACAAATATGACGTCACAAAGCTCCCGCCCCCCCCCTCACAAAACCTTTAAAAAAAGAAAGAAAAAAAAATTAAAAAAAAAGAAATAAATATTTTTTAAAAAGGCGTATTTCCTACTTAAAATTAAAATTTAATCATGTTTCTAATAAATTTTCACGTTATTATTAAGTATCAATTTAGTGTAAGACTGCATTCTAATATAGTAACTCGCGCGGAGCCATTTAATACGTCTTTAAATAAATTTGTTGCAAGCAATCAAATATTTAAGTGGAACTTTCATTTAAAATTGTGCATTTTTGATGTGACGTCACAGTTCTTAAACACCTCCCTCCCCATTGTGACACATCTCACTTAAGTGTGACCCCGCCCCCCACTCCTTTTAGATGCGAGTAATCATTTATGGACGGTCCCTAAGGTATGATGTACATAACTATTTGTAAAATATACCTACATCTGCATTTATATCTCACGTATGTAATCTTTCCTATAAATCTTATTGGCAATCTTTTCAGCATTCTTTGCATCATTCTTATTTTATCTAATTAAAGATGCTCCTTTTATACAGGATATTATTGAGTCCTACTTTTATACAGGATATTATTGAGTCCTACTTTTATACAGGATATTATTGAGTCCTACTTTTATACAGGATATTATTGAGTCCTACTTTTATACAGGATATTATTGAGTCCTACTTTTATACAGGATATTATTGAGTCCTACTTTTATACAGGATATTATTGAGTCCTACTTTTATACAGGATATTATTGAGTCCTACTTTTATACAGGATATTATTGAGTCCTACTTTTATACAGGATATTATTGAGTCCTACTTTTATACAGGATATTATTGAGTCCTACTTTTATCTATTGTTAATTTCTAGTCTTGTATTTTTATTTGTGTTTTAAATGTTGATATAGTTTTGGTTTTCTTCGTTTGATCAGATAACCCATTCCACTTCCAAAGCCTGGACGGAAAGAACGAGAATTTGTATGAGTTTGTTGTTGCATACGGAGTAGGAAAAGTGTTTTATAACTTTGTCTATCTGAGGGTTGTATTAGATTATCTTTGGTTTATATCATGAATACTTGAAAGAATATGCTCTCAACGCAGGCAGAAGAAAATGGTAGAGCTGTTAGTTTGTGATGAGGTGTAATAAAATTGAATATTTTGGCTCATTTCATTGGTTTTGTCCCGTACCAGATTTCTTTTGACAGATGATACTGGTACCGCAGCAGCGCCACCTTTAGAATTCAGTGACTTAGACGGTAGAGCTGTATATAATATAGATTGTAATATTTTATATAACATTACAGAGCGAGTGAAAAAACTGTTGCCATCTAATGCCTAACTTTTTTTTTGAAAAATCGAATTTGTCTAGGACATTAATTGCGCATATTTATTTTTTTTAACTTAAATATCGTTTATTTACTTTTTAACAAATAATAACCTAGATTATAGCTATTTTGGAAATAAAAAACCTAGAAATTTAGACAAGGTCGAAAATACCTAGATCTAGGTTGAAAATCCTAGCGCTGGCAGCACGGGAGTAAAGTAGTAGCACAATGAAGTATTTTCAATGTACAAACAACTAAGATTGTTAGAAAAATGACGTTTTAGTTTTTTTTGAATAAGATGTAAAATCAATTCGAATCTTCAATATTTTGATTTGATTTTTAAAAAAATTCAGCAAATTTTATATTTAATTTTAAGTGAATAAAATTAAATGTTTAAGTATATATTTGTGACACTAAAAATGAAACATCATTTAAAAGTTCTGATTAATTCCCATTGATTGATTACTTCATCTTTAATGCAGTGTTAACTTGCTGGGATAGTTGTTAAAACAAGACATGTTTCAATACCGCCCCCGTCCCCTAACACACACTGGATATTAGTTCACTGACTGTGAATGTTAAAAGATTATCAACACCTTACTCACACACACACACGCACACACACAATTAGGGGAAAAGGAGGGGGGGGGCATTCGTAAACAAAGTTTACATTGTTTATTTATGTATTTTATTTTTCAATGTTCCGACTTACACTGAAAATCGCGTCTTAAGAACGGATCAACGTCATAACCTTAGGACCTCTTTCCCTCTGATTCTCTGGAGAATTCGTACCCCACTTGCACACTTTATAATAAAGACACCTGGTCACTTTCGTATCACATACACATACACTCACATAGACACTCAGTGACACAAACTGTACAAAGTTAGTTAGAAAAATATGAGGCGGGGTTAGATGATTTGAAGAAAATTCGTTGTGGAATTATGGCACTTTCATTATGAAATCATCCGGAGAGAGAGAGAGAGAAACAATGAGAGAGAGAGAGAGAAACATAGAGAGAGAGAGAGAAACAATGAGAGAGAGAGAAATAGAGAGAGAGAGAAACAGAGACAGAGAGAGAGAGAGATACAATGAGAGAGAACCAGAGAGAGAGATACAATGAGAGAGAAAAACAGGGAGAGAGATAGAAACACAGAGAGAGAGATACAATGAAAGACAAACAGAGAGAGAGAGAGAGAAAGACACAGAGAGAGAGAGAGAGAGAGGGATACAATGAGAGAGAGAAACACAGAGATAAAAAGAGAGAGAACTAGAGAGAGAAACAGAAAGAGAGATAGAGGGAGAAACACAAAGAGAAAGAAAAAGGCAAAGACAGTCAGAGAGAGTGATAGAGACATAGAGAGAGAAACAAAGCGAATCACAGAGAGAGAGAGAGAGTGATAGAGACAGAAATAAAAAGAGGCAGAGAGAAAGAGAAGAGGGGGAGAGAAACAGAGAGACTGAGAGAAAGAGACTGACAGAGAATTAGAGGGAAAGAGAGAGGTACACAGTAAGAGACACAGTGAGGGAAAGATATAGAGAGAGAGACAGTGGGAGCGAGAGACAAAGACGGAGAGAAAGTGTCGTTGAAAGAAAGAGAGATAGAAAGGGAGAGAGACAAAGAGAAAGAAAGAAAGCGAGACAGAAAGAGAAACTGGAAAGAAAGAGAGAGAGAGAGGGGGGAAGAGACAGACTGTAAGAGAGGGTGATAGAGTGAAAGAGACAGAGAGAATAAGAGAGAGAGAAAGAAAGCGAGACAGAGAAACAGGAAAGAAAGAGAGAGAGAGAGAGAGAGTGAGAGAGAGAGGAAGATACAGACTGTAAGAGAGAGTGATAGAGAGAAAGATACAGAGAGAGAATAAGAGGCATTAGACCTGATCAGCCGCAAGGGTCTGTTCCCTTATACTGGAAAAAAATAGGATGTCCGCCGCGGCTTCTTATGTCATCGAGTCTTTCCACACCAACATGCACAGCACAGTGCTCTTCTATGGTGTCGCCTCTGAACCCTTCCCAGCGGAGTCAAACATGGCTGCGTACTGGCACCAACACTCGTTAGTATCTTCTTCTCAGTGCTACTGTGACATGCTTTCGAGGACTGTTCCGAGGGTGCGAACACTCATACCAGGGCGGATGGAAGCCTATGTAACATCAGCCGGCTTCGTGGGAAGAGCAAAGTGGAAACTGTTATATATCATAGAATTGGTCTTCGCGGATGACGCAGCTCTCACCTCACATACAGAGAAAGGACTCCAACAGCTGGTCAATAAATTGAAAATAAAGTTTAAAAAAAAGAATCGGAAAGGCCGCATCGTTAATGGCAAGGCTAAATCAAAGAGTGTGGAACAATGCGCAGCTCACTGATAGGACGAACATCACTTTTATTCAGGCCTGCGTGCTCAGCACACTCCTCTATGGTAGCGAGTGCTGGACGACCTACGCCAAGCAAATAAAGTGGCTTAACAGTTTTCACTTGCGATGAGAGAGAGAAAAACAAAGAGAGAGAAAGAGAGAGAGAGAGATAGATAAATTCTGAGAGAAAGATGGAGAGAAATAGAGAGAGGAAGAAAACCATGTAGATAGAGAGAGAAAGAGTGATAGAAACAGAGAAATATAGAATAAATGAGAGAGAGAGAGAGATAGAAATAAGGAGAGAGGAAGAGAAAGAGCGAGTGAAAGAGAGAGAGAAACAGAGATATATAGAATAAATGAGAGAGAGAGAGAGAGAGAAAAAGAAAAACAAATAGAGAGAAAGAGAGAGCGAAAGAAAGAGAGAGAAACAGAGAGACAAAGACAAAGAGAGTCAGAGAGATCTAGACAGAGATAGAGAGATAAAAACAAAGAGAGACCGAAAGAAAGAGGGATGCATATAATTAGAGTAATAGAAAAAGGTTTACAGAAAGAGATATAGAGATAAAAAGATATATAGTCAATGAGAGAAAGTGAGAGACAGACAGAGAGGGAAAAAAAAGATAAAAAAGAGAAAGAGAGATACATGGTATAGATACGTAGAGAAAAAATATAGAGAGTGACAGAGAGAGGGGGAGCAAGAGATGGAGAGATAGAGACAGAGATAGAGATATTCGGAGAGAGAGATAAGGAGAGAGAGAGAAAGTGAGAAAGAGAGATAGAGGGAGACGGAGAATGAGAGAAAGAAAGAGAGAAATAGAGAAAGAGAGAAACAGAGAGAGACATAGAGAGAGGCGAAGAGACAGGGCGATAGAAAGAGAGAAAGAGAAAAGAGACAGAGAAATAAAAAAGAAAGAGAGGTAGAGAGAGAAAGAGAAACGATAGAGAGAGATGGAGAGACACATTGAGAGAGTAAGATAGATGTTTATTTTAATTTTATTTATTTTGGTCCAATATCAATTGATACACCAGTGAGTCTAAAACTTGGGGCATGTTCATTTTGGTCCAATATCAAGTTGTTAACCAGTGAGTCTAAAACAGGGGACATAATTATTTTGGTCAATTATCAAGTTGTTACACCAGTGAGTCTAAAACAGGGGGCATGTTTATTTTGGTCCAATATCAAGTGGTTACAACAGTGAGTCTAAAACAAGGGACAAGTTTATTTTGGTCCAATATCAAGTTGTTACACCAGTGTGTCTAAAACAGGGGGCATGTTTATTTTGGGCAATAAAAAAAGTTTATATTTTATACCCATTGATATGGTTTTACATAATGTTCAAAGACATATGAACATATTGAAACAATAATAACACTAAAAATTGATATTTTAATTGTTTATATGAATGTAATTGTGAATGGGTTTTATGTTTTCGACATGGTCTTTTCCAACAATACTCATTTTTTAAAAATTAAATAAAAAACACACATACGCCTGAATTTTAAATATCATACATTTTAAGATTCAGAAATGATTTCTCTTTAAAACATACAACCCACTCAAAAAATGTGCCCCACCTCAACAATTATCAAACTTTATATGCGTGAGACAGGAAAATGCAATATTTTTTTAAAAATGCCCATATAAGCGATTAAGAGTCAATTACTTTGTGTTTACTGTTGTTATGGGGGGTGAGTTCGAAACCAATAAGAAGTGTAAGTTGAGACCGGGATAACCAGTGGACTTACTGTAATAACTGTCTATCCATAGTAGGCCATCGTTTGACCAGACAAAAAATGAGTAAATGTGAGAAATATAACGATTATGTGCCAAAAAATTCTCTATCTTTATATATACATATCAGATTGTTTATAAACACGTAGTTTTTAAATTTTTTAAATAATTTTTACTATATATGTTAATCATCAATTTTTTCACTTGAATTTTATAAATTATAATAACAATAAATTTTCAATAAAAATGAAGGACAAATAAATTTTAATACATATCTTTGAGACTAAAAAAACCCACATTTCAAAAATTAAACTAACTACGTATAATACGATGACTTGATTTTTAATGAATCGGTAGTTAATGGGCTTTGACTATTGTTAAAATAAGATGTGTATCAACATCTACCTGACACACACACACACACACGCGCGCGCACGCACACACAAACAAGCAAACCGTGATGAGGTTACTTCAGTAAAAACATCCTTTGGAGAATTCGTACCCCCCTGCACACCTTATTATAAAAATACCTGGTCACTTTCCTATCACATACACATACACACACTCAGACACTCCGTGAGACACTGTATAAAGTTAATTAGAACAAAAATATTGAGCTTTGGCAGATGATTTGAAGACAACTATTTATAGAATTACGTCACATTCATTATGAAGTCTTACGCGCCGAGAGAGAAAGAGGGAAGCAGAGAAAGAGAGAGAGGGAAACAGAGAGGAATTTAGATAGAGAAAGAAACAGAAAGAGAGAGAGAGACAAAGAGAAAGACAAAGAGATAGAGGAGCAGAGAGAGATTTAGAGAAAGAGTCACAAAGAGAGATATAATAATAGAGAGCCATAAGCAGCCATAAACGAAGACAGAGAGAAAATGTCTTTGAGAAAAAGAGATAAATGGGGAGAGAGGTAGAGAGAGAAAGAAAGAGAGAAAGAACGACAGAGAAAGAAAGAAAGAGAAAGAGGCAGAGAGAGAGAGAGAGAGGGAGGGAGGCCAGAGAGAGACTCAGAGAGAGAGAGCGAGAAAAAAGAGAGACAGAGGACGAGAGAGACGTATCGAGACAGAGAGAACTGGAGAGGCAGTGTAAAAGGAAGTGAAAGACAGAAAGAGAGAGACAAGTTAGAGAGAGACAGAGAGAGACTAAGACAGAGAGAGAGAGACAGAGAGAGAGAGAGAGACAGAGAGAGAGAGAGAGAGACAGAGAGAGACTAAGACAGAGAGAGAGAGAGAGACAGAGAGAGAGAGAGACAGAGAGAGAGAGACAGAGAGAGAGAGAGAGCGACAGAGAGAGAGAGAGACAGAGAGAGAGAGAGACAGAGAGAGAGAGATACAGAGAGAGAGACAGAGAGAGAGAGAGAGACAGAGAGAAGGTAATGGTTAAGCTGATATTCGTGGGACATCCGGTTGCTGGCCGACTAATATAAAAGATGGCGGGGGTTTGGGGTGGGGGGGGGGATTTCTGTTTTAAAAAATATATCTGGAAATAAATAAAAGTAGAATTTACTCCCTCACACTAACGATTCACACGTTTTGTTGTGTTGTGATGTGTGTCGGGCTCTGCTTGGGGCGTGGGGTGTCAATAGATTAACTTATTGATTTCAGTTCAATTTCATTCCATAAGTGAACTAACTCCTGGGACTAAGAAGGGGGGGGGGTGAGAGAGGGGGGCCTTGGATCCTGATTTTGAGTTCTCGACCAGCACGTAACACACGGGTGATGTTTCTCACCATCACATGACACACGGATGTTGTTTCTCACCAGCACATAACACATAGTTGATGTTTCTCACCATCACATGACCCACGGGTGATGTTTCTCACCAGCAAATGACACACGGGTGATGTTTCTCACCAGCACATAACACATAGTTGATGTTTCTCACCATCACATGACACACGGGTGATGTTTCTCACCAGCAAATGACGCACTGTTGATGTGCGATGTCCAGTTTTGTAAGGACCAAGTGTAGGTGGATTCTCGTGTCCACTTTGTCTTCATGGACGAGAAGCCCTGGGACTCTAGGTCTCCTGTATTGACTCTTTAAGGTTTAAGTGACAACGAGCTGGTGTTTTTAAATTATAGAGCACAACTATCTGTTCCCATTTTAAATTAAATTCTAAGCCTAGTACCTCAATAATCACTCCTGTCTGTTTATGGTAGGCTATTGGTATACCTGACAAAATGCTGTTTGATTTTATATATAATTAGGGGTAAGCGTCTTTCAGTTTTCTCAATATATAAACAACTAAAGATTGTTAGTAAAAAGTTGTTTTAGACTCTTTTGAGTAAGATTTATTATATACTAGAACTACACCCGCACTTCGTAGCCAGAGTGTACTGCCCCTTTTTGTCCAGTATTAGTTGTTTGATATTGCATTTTTTATTTGCCAAGTTAAATTTGAGATTTATCTATTAGTTAAAATCTTATGTGAAACAGAGATATAAAAGTTTAATAAAAACATTGTTTTGTTACAGAGATATACCAGTTTAATAAAAACATTGTTTTGTTACAGAGATATACCAGTTTAATAAAAACATTGTTTTGTTACAGAGATATACCAGTTTAATAAAAACATTGTTTTGTTACCCCGGACACGAAGGAGTGGGCATATTGATCTCAATTCGATGTAGAATTTCATATGGATTATCATTTTTATATGTACTCAGCTTGGTCTTGGTATATCAATCAGTCCGGTACGTCAACTATTAAATTAAACTAATTATTAACATAATATAAGAGAAAGTGATATTACTGCATATTATTTGAACTTCAATTGTGTTATATTGTGATACAAATTGTTTAACGTATGAGTCTGTACAATTAAAGCCTTCTATTCATATGGGAATTTGGAAACTTTGTGATAAGTCACTGAGGAATTAGGCTGTCATTAGTATAGAAAACAGACATAAAGCTAAATGAAGCAAGAAAATTTAAAATATTCATATTAAAAAGATATCCAATGGGACATTAACATTAACTAATCTTGGTTTAAAACTTTTATATTTTTATAATTAAAAATCTATCAGAAAGGGAGAGAAAAAATCAAACAAATTTATTTAATTTTTTCCATTTTATCGCATGAGTTGTTTTCACTTAATGCAGTACCTTACTATTTTCAAGTTAAACATACATAATTGACGAGCGCAAAGCCCGTGCTACGCTACGGGGTAGGCACAATAAAAATAACTATATTGGCTTTTGGGTCTCAAAGCCCCCCTAAAAATGAGTATAAACGCCTCAGGAAATTATGGTCGTGAGAAAGCGAACCCCTTCTTTATAAAGATCACGATATGTGTGTCGAGAAAATAGAAAGTATTATGAATTTAAATATTACCCATCAATTTTGTTATTTCTGCTTTAATAAAGCACGCTTTTCTCTATATACTCTACCAGAATAACAAATGTCCTTAACATTTACCAAAATCTTATAGGCAAGGCTCAATTTCTTTTCACAGGAATAAAAAAATTAAAACAATATTTTTCCATATGATTCCTTTGGTTCTTGGGAAAAAGCTCTCAAAAACACCCATTCCATTCCAGTCTTAGCATGAAATTATTTCAAGACAAATAGGACATTTTTTTAGCAAGATAATATTTATGTGAAAATGTATGCCTAGGGAAGGGTGGAAAATAGGGTTTATTTGCTTAAAAGATATTTTCTATTGACATGAATAATACCATAAACTATAAATTAACGTTTTGTTTTTAAATTTCGAGAGATTGATCTTCTAATTAATTGCTATGTCATTTTAAATGACTTCCCACTCTTTTCTTCTTTTTAGCTTATAAAATGATATGGTACTGTCTTAAGACATAAGACATACTATGTAGGCATTTTATTTTATTAAATCGGAATAGTTAAAGAAAACTTTATTTTCAAGAAAGTGTATACTGTTTTAAAAAAAACTGCAATTCATTGAATCACATTATCTGCCTTTGAAATCTGTCTGTATAAAAAACTTTATCCTCGTTGTAAAAGATTGCTCAAATAAAATCAAGCTGTTATGTCACAATATCAGTCGCTGTTAGTGTATTTTTTCCCCAGCACACGCACTTTCTGAAGCTAGAACAAATATGTAAGTCGTAATACCCGCGATATGTCTTTACACTAACTATATGTACACCTTAAAGAACAGTACAGTTTATACTATTTTTTTTAATGAATGTTTCAGCTCTCAATGAACTTTTCTTAGGAATGCTTTATTCAAAGGAAAAGCTCTTCAAAACATTATTTGTATTTCTAGTCTAAGCATGACCTTATTCAATCGAAAATGATTTTTTTATTAGCCAGATATTATTTATTTGAATATTGATGCTTAGTACAGTGTATATGGGGTTTATTTGCTTTAAATATACATTTTGAATCGCAAGATTTGGGCTTAAAATTTATCCTGCTGGTTTTGTTTAAGTTATGAAACAAGTATAAAAACAGTTGCAATGCTATAGTGTTTGTGCCACCCAGAGTTGGACGATATTATTGACTCCTACCTCCACCAATGAAAGGTACCTTTCAAAAGGTCAGGAAGTTACCACTCAATATAAAAATAACTGTTCCACTTATTACCCACACTCTTAGGTCAATGCATATAACGCTTATATATAATCCATTTTCATCTTTAATAGTACCGATATTTTTTCAATTCATCTATTTCTTTGGGGCAGTTTATGGAGCAATCTTTCCAGAAAATAAAAATTACATTAACTATTTAAGCCCGAAAGAAAATAAATCTGCCACTTAGAAAAATTTTCATCCTTAATCACTCGCTTCATACATCAAATGACGTTCCCTGTGCATTTTTCTATTTATAAATTTTATTTATCTATCATGTTTAGCTTAATTTATGCTAAATGAATATTAACAGTGGCTAAGCTATAGTGTTGGGTTGGTATCTGGTTTCACTTAATGTGCCTTCTATCTCTAATGCATTGGATAAATTATTAGTATTTGAATATTTATAACTAAACTTTAAAATTTAAAAGACATAAAGTACTTAAATATAATCATATATAGGTATTATAAGGATATAACGAAAAGTTGTGAAATAATACCGTGTGTTTGATAAACAACAAAATAGTATTACATAAATATTGTTAAAATATTACACTTAAGAAAACAGTGACTGGTTTGTAAGCAAAACTTAAGGAAGATTAACGTTTAACATAAATGTAGACATCTGAAAAAAGATTAAAGCAAATACATTTTAGAACGGCTGGATAAATACATCTCGAAAATACATTAAAAAACAGTATAAAGATATAACTTGCGAACAAATTTTAATTCTTTAAAATTGTGGTAGTGTGCACACCCACACAGCGCCACACCATGTGCACAGCACCAAGATGCACTGGGAAGTAGTGACTGAGTGACGTTTTGGTGCGTTTGGTGTTGTTCCGGTTCCAACGTTCATAATGTTCGGTTTCTAAATTATAAAAACAAAAAAACTTTGGCAGCTATAATCCTCCACCTTATTGTTTGACTTGTATTACTGTGTATTCTTAGCCTCCACACGGCTACACGTCATTTATGGACGACCCCTAAGGATTAATTTATTAATAGCGAGCAACAAAGCCCGTCCAAGGACGTTCCGCCACCGTTCGGTGGCATGTTGTAACTCCCCTCCAACAGCCGTCTCGACCGGCATTACATGTGAATCACGTCAAAAATACCATTCATTATATTTAAAATAAATAACTCGTAAAAACAGAGCTTTTTGCTATAAATCCAAACGTACATAACTCAAAATAAAGTCTTGGAAGAAATACTGTGCAAAAATAACTCGTTTTGAACATCCGCGTAAATGGCGTAAAAGTAAAAGGGTTCTATGATTGGCTGTAGGAGTCATGTGTGTTTGAGGGACCAATCGCTATAGGTAACGGGACAGAAAGATACTTGCCTTTTATTTTATAGGATAATTTAAATAAATTGGTAATTTTTATAGCGCTGTATCCCAGCAAGGAGCCGGGCTCACAGCGCTTTACATGGAGATAATAACACACATATAATAATTTTTAAATAAACATTCTTATCATAATAACCACATAAATGACAGTACTATGCACATAAGCTACGTTAAACATTCAAAAGAAATGTTGA